>BQNB010003818.1:0-108852 GCA_026074375.1 Tanacetum coccineum
CTACAAACTCGATAGGTCCAAATTTTGAAAATTTCAACAATTATGAATTATTAATAACCACAAATTCGATGAAACCAAAATTTATGATGATTAGATAATCCAAAAGTCCTTAAAATTCAAATTAGATAAAACCGAATTTGACGTCCAAATTTTTAAAATTTGAGAAATTTTGTTTTTCAACACTTCAAATCACGATAA
Organism: Tanacetum coccineum; assembly: GCA_026074375.1. NCBI lineage: Eukaryota > Viridiplantae > Streptophyta > Magnoliopsida > Asterales > Asteraceae > Tanacetum > Tanacetum coccineum. The sequence continues at coordinate 199 of BQNB010003818.1, forward strand.
AACCGTGAAATGGATGTATGTTATGACTTTGAAAGCTTATTTCCAAGATTAATCGTAGCAAAACCTTATTTCACAAATTTGATAAAACCGAAAATGTGAAACTCATAAAACTCGATAAAACCGAGTTTGAGACTAAGCACCTAATATACGATTTTCGATAGAACCGAAAGGTCGTATATATCTATTACACGATATTTCTTTATCGAAATTACACAACTTTTACTACTAAATATGCTAAAAAAACAAGAATAACAACTCCGAGAATGATAAACTTCTTCCGAGAACACGAATACCACTTCCGAGAACTGCTAACGAGATAAAACTACACTCGATAATCCTAAATACTCAAATTTACTGTCAAAATCGATCTCGAACGCTCTAAATCTTCAACCGAATTCTCCGAACATCATTGTACGCTTCTCGAACACAAATCGAATTCTCGAACGTGACAAAAAACTCACAAACTGAACACTCTAATTCTCTATTGGCGATTGATACCACTTGATAGGTCACATTAATCTTGAACCAATCATATCGAACATGTATGCATAGAGAGAATAGTAGAGAGAGGCAAGTATTTGAAATTCAAATGAAATGAAAGGGAGGGAAACTGGAAAGAGTTTGTTACAAGTGCATCACCCTCTAATGAAGATTAGAGGGGTATTTATAGTTAATGGAAGGAGGCTTCCCTTCCTTATTTTCCTAACTTGTCAAATCTAGTCCCTAGACTTTGGTAATTATGCTATTTCATTCTTTTAGCATAATATACCTTATTACAAACTACTTTGACATTATCAAAAGAAAGACTAATAACTAAATAACACAAAATCACATAATCGACACTTTTAATGATTCTAACAAGAACTTCATGGTATATTGCGATGCCTCGTATAAAAGGTTGGGCGCGGTTTTGATGCAAAAGGAAAGGGTCATAGCTTATGTATCCCGCCAACTCAAGGTTCATGAGAAGAACTATACCACACACGACCTTGAGATTGGTGCAGTAGTGTTTGCCTTTAAGATGTGGAGACACTATATGTATGGTACGAAGTGTGTTGTGTTCACTAATCATAAGATTTTGCAGCACATTCTCGATCAGAAAGAGTTGAACATGAGACAACGATGATGGTTAGAGTTGTTGAGCGACTACAACTGTGAGATTCGATATCACCTATGAAAGGCGAACGTGGTGGCTGATGCCCTAAGTCGAAAGGAAAGAAGCAAGCCGCTACGAGTTCAGGCCTTAGTTATGACTATAGGGTTAAATCTTCCTAAGCAAATTTTGAGTGCTCAATCGGAATCCAGAAAAGAAGAGAAATTTATCAACGAAGATCTGCATGACATGATTAGCAAGCTAGAACCACGTGCTGACCGAACGTTGTGTTTGAACAATCGAAGTTAGATTCCGTATTTTAGAGATTTAAGGGCGTTGATTATGCATGAGTCGCATAAGTCAAAGTATTCCATCCATCTTGGATTGGATAAGATGTACCAAGACTTGAAGAAGTGGTATTGGTGGCCCAACATGAAAGAAGAAATTGCTACTGATGACATCAAATAACGTCTATTTTTATAGAACATTATCCAAGTTATTAACCCATTTGTGTATATTAATGCAAAGAATTGTTACTTAATCGTTTATATTTGAGAATTGCAGTAATTATGGAGTAATTGGTGAAAGTTAGCAAAAGGCGCGCATTCTGGAGCTTAAATGAAGATATTTTGAAGATTACTATTCTGAAGACCAATACGCCGTATCCATCAAAGAAGATATGGCGTGTTCGTTCCTACACTCACCAAAGACCACAGAAGGATAAAGATCAATACACCGTATCCAGATAGACTCAATACGCTGTATTCAAGATATAGTATTTAAATATTCTAAAAGATATCAAACGTGGTCCCTACTCTAAGAAATCCGTAATACGTCGTATCCAACACTTGGATACGCCGTATCTAACCGACTTCCAGACCTTATAAATAGAAAACTCAAAAACAAGTTTTCAGTGTGCTAAATCATATTCTTGATACCTAAACCATAAAAGTCAATTTTTAGAGGAGAAAAAGAGCAGAAGAGGTCGATCAAAGTTATCAATTCCATAAAAGACATCGTGTAATTCCATATACTTTAGTAATTGTTCAGTTTTTGGTATCATTCGTTAACTCGGTTAGTTTACCTTGGCTAAATAATTGTTTTTGTATTTATTATGACGTTTGAAGGCTAATACCTTCGGGTATTAGCTATTATTATGAAGATTTGAATGTTTGGTATTCGTTTATCTCGATTTCTTGATTTAACATTGTATGCTTGTTTATGTTTATCAATTTATACTTGTTTACGCGCTTTTGTATGCGACCTATCATTCAACTAGATCTAGTGAAACGAACCAAGTAGATCTAGAGTCCGGGATAACTCTCCATATAGTGATTGATACATCTAGAATTATAGTTACACAAATATTGTCCTTCTAAGTCTGTGCTAGGATACGCTTCGGGCTTAACTAATTAATTGGATATTGCCAATGGTTTATTGATCGTGTTGACTAGCAGGTGACCTAGATAATTCAACAAGTAACGTTCTGATTCCATTGGATAGTTAAACAAGTGGACTACTAGTGTATAAATTGCCATTAAGCGGTAAGTGGGTAAAGTCTCTATGAGCTAGGGTTTAACAAGATCACTATTGCTTTAATCCCTAAGATAGATTATAATCAGCAAATAAGGATGCTTTATGTGGATGCTTTAATTGTGACATAATTATTGTGTCTAGGTCTTAGGATGATGTAACGCCTAAGTCTTAAGAATGATATGCCACCTCGAGAGAATAAATCATTGCACTTAATAAACAAACCAACTTTCTAATCGGATTAATAATGGTTAATACAGTTTTCTTATATAATTTTCGACCGCTCTTTTATCTTTTGTTAATTAGCTTACGTGGGTAATAGTGCCTTGAATTGATTGTAGTCACCAACCAAATCATGATAGTCTCTTAGGCTGAAAACCCTCTTTTCCCATTAGAATTAAGATTTAGACTGACATTGGTTTAACAGAGGTTTAGAATAGAATAGAATTAACATAAAATAGATAACCAAAATATTAATTAAATTGATAGATTTAACCTCGCTTCAAGTGTTCGACACCCTACTTACGCCAGAACCTACTACCAGATCGGGTTACACTGCCTCTTTTAAAGTGTTGTTTTTGGTTTAGTCGGCAAAATATAATTTTAAAACTTGAATCATAAAAATATACACCACACAATGACACATCAAGTTTTTGGTGCCGCTGTAGGGGAGTGAAAATTAATCTTAATTTTTATTTGATATTTTGGTTTTAACATTAGATTAGATCTAACCCTTAGGATTAGTGTAATTTAGATTACTGTATATTCTTGTATATTCTGTAAATTTTGTATATTTGTCTTTATTGTTTGGCCTTGTAAATTTGTGTATTTGTTTGCATATTAAAATTTTTTCTTAATTAGTGTTCTGTATATATTTGAATACGACTTAACCACTCCATCAGATACGGCATATCCAGTTCTCTGTCCAATAGAGCGTATTCACCCAACAGATTAATACGACGTATCCACTTCCATTGGATACGGCGTATCGATCATCTGGAACAGAAACTAAAATCTTGGATTTCTTATTTGATTTTCGTGCCAAAATTTTTTTCTACCTTTCTTCAGAGCAAATCCTGCTGATATTTTTACCTTTGTTACAGGAAGTACTTATCAGAGCTAGTCGATTGAAGAAAGTTATGGCAAACAAGGGAAAGAAGTCAAGTATGGAAACATTTGTGCCTAATGACAAAGCAAATTACTATTCCGGGATTACTAACATTACTGTTAACGGGAAAAATGCTTATGAGCTAAAAGGAAAATTCTTGGATAATCTGCACAACAATGCTTTTAGTGGAACAAACGGGAAGGATGCAGTTGAGCATATTGAATACTACCTAAAGATTATTGACCCAATCAAATTACCCAATGTTGATCATGATAAACTTAGAATTGTTGTTTTCCCGATCTCATTGGATGGAGGAGCACGAAGATGGTTTGATAGAACCAAAGAATCAATCACTTGTTGGGTCGACTTAACTGCTAACTTTTTTGGGAAATACTATCCGCCTTCTGGCATCGAGAGAAATAACACTCCTGTAATAAAATGGGACCCAGCCAATCTGAGATTCGAAGGCTGGTTGGCTACAAAGTTCGTAAACTATAAAACAATGGATATATTCACCAAAGGAGCTTTGTGGGATTATTGGAAAATGGGCGATGATGAGATTGAGGTATCTGATAATGAATCTTCTGATCTTGAAGAATGTTGGAGTGATAAAGAAGAAACCACCAAAATTTTTAAGATTGAAACTAATGTTTTTAACTACAAGACACCTCTCTGTTTGGCATTCAATGAATTTAATTATCTTCTCAAAGTAGATCCGGACTTACTTACGAAGGATATTATGGGGTTTAAGACCTATGAATATTACAAAGACGACTGGATCTACGAATGGAATAAAAATGTACCATGGGTGTACGACAAGCCATGGCTTGATAATGGAATATGGAAAGAGCCAACACCAGTCAAACATACGTGCAAGCCTTTCAATTACAAGACTGGATGTTCAGAATGGCCAACCTATAGTTAGAGAGATGATGGATACTGTAATGGAGGAAACTTACGCGGAACTTACATTATTGGAAACCAACTTCATTATCAGGATTACGAGTGGTACAAAGGTTTAGAAGATAGTGTACTTAAAAATTTAGCTTTAAGAAACAAAGCTATCATGGATGGGGTGATCAATGAAGATGACGATGAGTCAAGTTACGAACAAAAGAAACAATGGAACATATATACAATACTATGATGTTTATGAGATAAATCATGGAGATAATGAGAGAGAAGAATTATGTGAAATTCATGAGCTACCGGCGTGAAATATAAGGAGATATACGATGATCAAATATTCATTCAATGATGAAGAGTATGTTGTTGTAAAAGAAGACGAATACGACGATCTTACTATTACAAGAAAAGAGGCATTCCAAGCTTACCAATAAATCTTTCAGATAATGAACGAAGGATGGATGGTAACTAGAGCAGAATGAAAAGGAAGTTGAAGAAAAGTCTAACTTAAAGAATTCACTGTAAACAAAAGTGCTTCCCGGGAGACAACCCGGATTGTTATTTAATTTTATCGAGTCTGTCTTCCCCAGAACAACAAACGCATAAACTGCTCCATACCATATGGCGTATTGATTGTCTGGACGTTATTAGTCTTTATTTTTATTGCACTTTAAAAACATTATTGTCAGATTTTGAATACGGCGTATTCATTCATCTGATACGCCGTATCACCAAGACTGACCCGTAATTAGTTTGTTTAGTTTAGTTTAAATTAACCGTAGGTACCAAGATAGGAATGCACATGTTTTTCCTATATTCTATACAGGACCTCGTAAAAGAAATATCGACGAATGTTGGTGGAGAATTTAAAAATCTGGAGATCTTGAAGTGTTGGAGTCTTGAAACTTCAAGACGGCTGTTCAACATGAAATCTTGCTCATAAACGTAACTTGGAGAATCTACCAAGCAAATATCAGGGGAGTTTCTCATTCTAATTCTTTTTAAATTCCCGTATTTAATGTTTTATATATACAACGAGGACGTTGTATAATTCAAGTGGGGGGATGGAATTAGAATGTTTACTTGTCCTATTTTTCACAATAAAATGCTTAAATTATGCTCAATTTTAAAAAAAATCAAGCAACTTTGTGAAATTACATGTTACATAACCCCACACAATAACCCTTTTAGATAATGTGTGATTAGCCTTTCCGTTTCCCAACATGATTACCCAAATTCCACAAAATATGAGTTGCAGGTGATGTTGTAAGACTTTTAAAACTTGATTGGTATCATCACACGAGACCACAATGATAAAACTAGATTTAGAATGGAGTAACCTTGTTTATAATTGGTGAAATCTTAGGTTTACACCCAAACTCGCCTTTACATGTTGCTTATTAACTAACTACACCAGTTAGTTAACCTCCCGTTTAAACCCTTTTCCACTCTCATCTTTAGAGTGATGATCCACTAGAAAAATCCGTAGAGCCAATCCTTTAGGAATTTACACCAACTATTTATTTCATTACACCCTTACACCTTAACCTACCCTGTTAGATTAAGTTTAATTTACAGTTGCTAGTTGTTTAAAGTGTAAAGTTTGTATTTCTCGAGTCTTGTGTCATTTTATATCTTTGGTGCGGTTGGAAATTTGCACATTGCAAATGATAATGTATATTAGTAGTCAAAACTCATGTGATTTTACTACCGTCACAATTATTAGTGAAACCGAAGAACGAAGAACTACCGAAGGAATTATCCGAAATTATTATGATCGTAAAGATGGTGAAACTACACCGAGATTTGAAGTTTAGTCGGTAAAAAAAATCGAAAAAATGAAAAAAGAGAAAGAAAGTTTGAATATAATCATTTCGCAAGAGCATTACCGAAGGAATTACACGAAGGATCGATTATTCGTTGATACGCAATAAAAATCAACGATGTAAAGTATTGTATAAAGTAGAAGATATCGCCACTTACCTTGTTGAGTATGTAAAGTTTTGGGATGATTAGGAAGTTGACCGTTACGGGAACACCAACTTGGGTTGTTGTTTTTGATCTTTGATCAAGACGTTGTAAATAGTTGTGTCTTTATCATGTTAACGGTCGGGAAAAAAGTATCTAGCAACTTGTATCTTAAGTCTTAATCTCTTTGTTTCTTGATTTTTATTTAACAACAATTTACTTCCCTCTCACCTGATGATTAGCCGCTGGTTTTACGCGAATGAGGGCTTGTTCGAGCGTGCATGTCTATTCCGTCGTTACGGCCATGTATGCATGTCTTAGCTGCCTCGTTGGTTTACGACTTTTGGTGAAAGTTAGAAGGTTCTTACCCTATATTATTCTTTATTCTAACCGTTGGTTAAATTCGAATGGGGATGTGATCGAACACACATGTCTATTCTGTCGATACAGGCCATGAATGTGTGCTTTATTTTCCTTGTTGGGATGATACCTTCTGGTGAAGAATTGTAGATTGATCAACCTTATGGCCTTACATACAAAAACCCATCTTTACCTTAAAACTGTTACCTCCCCCCCCCTTTTTAGTCTTTAAGTGGTGAGATGTGTATCATTGCCAAGCTTATGATAGAATACTCGTCACGACCGAGCAATTGAGCGAATTAGTCACATGTTACCACATAGATTAGTTGAGTGATTTGAGTGTTTTCATCTTCCTATTTCGTGAGGTGTTTGGTTGTGTACTTGTAATAGATCTAAAAAGTGCTTTAACGGAAATTATCCTTAGGGATACATTTTTTATAAACTTCTAAAGGCTACTTGAGGACAAGTAGGATTCAAGTGAGGGGATATTTGATGACATCAAATAATGTCTATTCTATAGCAGCATTTATCCTATGTTATTAACCTATTTTGTATAGTTATTGCAAAGAGTTATTGCTTAATCGTTTATATTTGAGAATTGTAGTAATTATGGAGTAATTGGTGAAAGTTAGCAAAAGGCGCGCATTCTGGAACTTAAATGAAGATATTTTGAAATATTACTAATATCTGAAGGAACCAATACGCCGTATCCATCAAAGAAGATACAGTGTATCCGTGCCTGCACTCACCAAAGACCACAGAAGGATAAAGATCAATACACTGTATTTAAATATTCTAGAAGATATCAAGCGTAGTCCCTACTCCAATAAATCCCCCAAACACGTAACCACACTTGGATACGCCGTAATCCAACCAACTTCCAGACCTATAAATTGAAAACACAAAAATGAGTTTTCAGCGTGCTAAATCATAATCGCTCAATACCTAAACCATAAAAGTCATTCAGGGGAGAAAATGAGGCAGAAGAGGTCGAGCAAAGTTAAGCAATTCCATAGAAGGACAACGTGTAATTCAATATACTTTAGTAATCGTTCAGTTTTTGTATCATTCGTTAACTCGGTTAGTTTACCTTGCTAAATAATTGCTCTTGTATTTATTATGACGTTTGAAGGCTAATACCTTCTGGTATTAGCCATTATTATGAAGATTTGAATGTTTGGTATTTGTTTATCTCGATTCTAGATTTATCGTTGTATGCTTGTTTATGTTTATCAATTTATACTTGTTTTTACCGCTGCTTTGTAATGCGACCCTGTCATGCAACGATCTAGTGAAACGACCAGTAGATCTAGAGTACCGGGATAGCTCTCCATATAGTTATTTATACATATAGAATTATAGTTACACAAATATTGTCCTTCTAAGTCCGTGTCTAGGATACGCTTCACGCTTAACTAGTTAATTGGATATTGCCAATGGTTGATTGATCGTGTTGACTAGCAGGTGAGCCAGATAATTTAACAAGTAATGTGATTCCATTGGATAGTTAGACAAGTGAACCACTAGTGTATAAATTTCCATTAAGCGGTAAGTGGGTAAAGTCTCTATGAGCTAGGGTTTAACAAGATCACCATTGCTTTAATCCCTAAGATAGATTAGAATCAACAAATAAGGATGCTTTATGCGGATACTTTAATTGTGACATAATTATTGTGTCTAGGTCTTAGGATAATGTAACACCTAAGTCTTAAGATGATATGCCACCTCGAGAGAAGAAATCATTGCACTAAATAAACAAACCAACTTCTAATCGGATTAACAACTAGGTTAATACAGTTGTCTTATATAAGGTTCGACCGCTCTTTTATCTTTTGTTAATTAGCTTGTGTGGGTAAAAGTGCCTTGAATTGATTGTAGTCACCAACCAAACCGTGCAGTCTCTCAGGCTGAAAACCCCTTTTCCCGTTAGAATTAGGATTTAGACTGACATAGGTTTAACAATAGGTTTATACAAAATAGAATTAACCAAAGAATAGATAACCAAGATATTAATTAAATTGAGAGATTTAACCTCGCTTCAAGTGTTTGACACCCTACTTACCACGAAACTACTACCGATCGGGTACACTGCCCGTTAAAGTATTGTTTTTGGTTTAGTCGGCAAAATATAAATTTATAACTTAAATCAATTAAATATACACCATACAACAACACATCATCCACCTATGTCAGCAAGTGTTTAACGTGTGCCAAGGTTAAGATAGAATATCAGAAACCGTCTGGTTTGTTGGTTCAACCAGAAAGCCCACAATGGAAATGGGAGAACATAATGATGGACTTTGTGACTAAATTGCCAAAGACGATAACCGGTCAAGACACGATTTGGGTAATCGTTGACATCTCACTAAGGTCCTGCTCATTTCTTGCCTATGCGAGAAGATGACACGTTAGAGAAGTTGATGAGATAGTACTTGAAGGAAGTAGTCTCAAGGCATGGAGTGCCAGTTTCGATCATCTCTGATCGTGATGGGAAATTCACTTCACATTTTTGGAAATCTCTTAATAAAGCATTAGGTACTCGATTGGATATGAGTACGGCTTACCATCCACAGACCGATGGTCAGAGTAAGAGAACTATTCAGACGTTGGAGGACATGTTACGTGCCTGTGTACTCGACTTTGGAAAAGGCTGGGATAAACATTTACCGTTAGTGGAATTTTCGTATAACAACAGTTACCATACCAGCATTAAGGCTGCTCCATTTGAGGCGTTGTATGGGCGCAAGTGTCGATCACCTATCTGCTGGGCTGAAGTTGGAGATAGACAGCTCACTGGCCCAGAGATCATCCACGAGACGACTGAGAAGATCGTTCAAATCAAGAGCCGTATCCAAGCCGCCCGTGACCGTCAAAAGAGTTATGCCGACGTAAATAGGAGATAAGGTCATGCTGAAAGTGTCACCATGGAAAGGGGTGATACGTTTTGGCAAACGGGGAAAGCTGAACCCTCGCTATATTGGACCTTTTAAGATCATTGCCAAAGTAGGAACCGTCGCCTATCGTCTTGAACTCCCAGAGCAGTTGAGTAGAGTTCATAGTACGTTTCACGTCTCGAATTTGAAGAAATGCATGGCTGATGAACCTCTTGCTATACCGTTGGATGAAATCCAAATCGATGACAAACTCCACTTCATCGAAGAACCTGTCGAGATCATGGACCGTGAGGTCAAGCGTCTAAAGCAGAGTCGTATTCCAATTGTGAAAGTATGCTGGAACTCTAGGGGAGGTCCTGAGTTCACCTGGGAGCGTGAAGATCAAATGCAAAAGAAGTACCCTCATCTTTCCTAAATTCTGCACCCGTGGCAGATGCTACGTCATAAGCTTTGAGGACAAAGCTCTTTTAACAGGGAAAGGATGTGACACCCCACAAATTTCCGTTCAATATTTTAGCCGTTACCGGTCGCTAATTTGAATTTTTAAAGTTTCGTTTAACTTTTACGTTTAACCGGGAAGTTTTCCCGCTTTTATCTGAGAATCGTCGCCGGGAGTGAACCGGGACACCTAACGTTGTAGTATTTTGGAAATAGCCACATTTTTATATTTTAAGGCAATATCTAAAATTTTATAATTTTCGGTGATACCGTTATTCGTTTTGTTACTTGTGTGAATCGTGATTTATTTAAAATATGAGCATATGCATGGAAGGCTTGGAAATTAAATCAAACAAGAAGCACTAGCATCCTAAAATAATGGAAACCATATTGGTCCCCATCCTCTTATCTTGTTCATCCAAACCAACACCCCTTTATAAAATTTGGATGCCAATTTGAATTTCAAAATCAATAAGACAAATTCCAACTAGCATTTTGTCCTAGCTTAATTTTAATTGGGTGATCATTTTGGCCCCTTCTCCACTCTTTGTCCTATTACACGAAACACACACACTACACACTTTAGTGTGTGAAGCAATTGTCCATATATACCATTTACTTCTCAGTTTTCATTCATATCTCACACACACTCAGCATTTGAGTTTTCTTTTTCTCTCTTGTTCCTCCTAGCCACGAAATACATACACACATATATAAATCCATAAAATTTTCATCTTTGATCAAAAACTCTTGAAGATTTGTTGAAGGTTTGATCATTTGTATCATTCGGGTATTTGTTAAACAACATTTGGGTTGTGTTAGTCTTGTTCATCTTCCTAAAACCTTCAAACTTTGTAAGTCTTCAAATCTATTAATAACTTGTACTTTCATAATCATCTTGATGCATACTTACTAGTTGTATAACTTATTTTGTAAAAACAAAGATTTTAAAACTACATAAACCTTAAAAGGTTATGCATATGGTTCGAAACATATAACAAGAAATATAAGGAAAGTATAGTTTTGTGATCGTGGTTATTTTCATGTAATCAAAATATATGTTATAGCTTATTTGTATTCGGCTTATGTTAATAAGCTTTTGAAAAGCTTATTTTGATTATTTTGAGCTTAATGGGCTTATGCTTATGTTCGGCCCAACTAGAAAAGAAAGAAGAAGTGTTTGTTTAGCTTATTTTGTTTCAGCTTGTATTTATTAGCTTAATTCTAGCTTATTTTGAAAGGACAAATGGTAAACTTATTCGGCTTAATAAATAAGCCCGAATATGTTTTGCTTGGGCTTTTAGCCGCGTCCCACATACAAGGCCAACACCACAAGCTTATTCTTGAGCTTATGTGGTTCGGCTTATTTTATTGTGGCTTATTATGAGCTTATTAAGTCGCGTGTTTACTATTTAATGTTTTGCTTATTGGACTATATGGATAAGTAAAACTACATTTTTGGACTTAACGGGCCAAGGCCCAACATAAATACAATACACCAAGGCGTAAAGCTACGGTGTAGCTTATTGAATAAGTTCATTAATAGCTTATTTAGTAGTATACGACTTAGACGGCTATAACGTATTAACTCAATTTTTGAACGATGAGCCTTACGATAAATAAGATTAGACTTAATGGGCCTAAAAGCCCAATAGGTCCCAAATGGTTCTTTTGATTAAATAATAAAAGGGTTTTGATGATGTATAGTTTGTAATTATGAAAAGTGGATTGAAAGTGATTTGAAAAGGGTTTTTATTAAAGTCTACGACTTTGGAAAACGTGTAAACACATAAGGGTCCAAATAGTCTTTTGATTAAATAGTAAAAGGGTTTTGACGATGTATAGTTTGTAGATATGAAAAGAGAAATAAAAATATATATATATATATATATATATATATATATATATATATATATATATATATATAATATTAATATACGTACTATTATTTACTCAATTTACTTACAAAAACATTTTAACTATTATACAATCACAAGCGTTAATTTTTAGAAATATATTAACAAAAGTACACTAGTATATGCTTATGCATTATCCGCACTTCTACGCTACTCTGATATTAAACCAAACCTTCATCTCATAGGTTGTCATTACGAACCGTTGTTCGCTATCGTGTGATTTTATTCTAGACTATTCTTCTTCGATTCACTAATCAAGGTGAGTTCATAGCCCCACTTTTAATTGTTTTGAATAATTGTTTTATAACTTGGGGTGAGAAACATTGCTTGCTTTTAAAACTAGACACAAGTACTATACGTGAGAAATTCCCCATTTACGTGTTGCCTAAGTAGCGTTTAGACCACTATTGCCCGAATTATCATGAACTGTTAATCATCTTTAACCGACTGGCTGGTTAAGTGAGCGCGAGTGAATAAATAGATCTATTAGGACTAATTATCCCTATCCGGGTAAGAAGCACTTACTAGTCCGAGTTTTCCAAGGACTAACGGATATATGTCATGTCGAAACTAGTTAGGTGGTCTTTGGTCGGACACCTGAAGGGCAAGCCTTTATAGCACTGTACATGCTATCTTTCAGTATTAGCTTCAGTGTCATGAGCTTAGTGCAACGTAAATGCCTCTTTATGTGAAGTTGTATCTCCTATAACTGTCGCATACGTTTTGATAATCTTGTGGTCCACATTAATTACGTTTGAACAAAACCTATGAATTCACCAACTTTATGTTGACGTTTTAAGCATGTTTTTCTCAGGTGCTTAGCATGGATGTCGTTGCTTGACTTATGTGAAGTCTATTTTCCCGGACCGGTTTACCAGAAATTTATCTATGTCTTTAATACCGTTGTTGAACTTATTTAAGCTTCCGCATTTTAACTTTTGTATCTTTTAAATTTGATCAATGTAAAACTTATTCATATTTTAAACTTATGCAACGGTGTTATTTTTCAAACGTACCCTTAGAGGTCGTTCTTTATGCTTTGTACTTGAGATATTCAGTGACGTCACGCCCCCGGACACTAAATCGGACGGGACCCTATTTGGGGGTGTGACAGATTGGTATCAAGAGCCAAGGTTATAGAGAACCAGGTAGTATTAACTAGGTCTGGACTATAACCAGTATGTGATCCTACGTGATTATATGTGCCTTACGTGATTTTACATATACGTAATATGTATATGTACTATGTAATTAAATACTAAATATAACTAATATTACTATAATTATATTGCATTCTTTTCGCGGTACTTCATCCGATGGTTTATTCATTCACTCATTCATCTATGCATTCATTTACCCATTCATTCATTCGTTCATTTACCCATTTGATCATTCTTTTCCGCATCATGCATGGTTGGTATAAAGGATATTTATATAAACTTTTGCTTGTGCAGGTCATGGCTATCTCTGTTATACTTGTCTTTACCAAACACCATTTGCTTTTGGACTAGCCAATGCTTCATTGCCATAACATGGTGCATTGATAAACCATATAGTTTTTAGCAAACTATCAGCTATCAACAGATTTGAGTAGTCTTTACCAAGAACTGTTTGATCCTGGACTAGCCAACTCTTAACCATGAAGCAAGGTGAGTTGAGAACCCTATAATTTTTGGTAAATTGTCAACCATAAACGGATTTGAGAAGTCTTTACCACAAGCCGTTTGCTTATGGACTAGCCAGTTCTTATGCCTATTAAGCATGGTGAACTGATGACCATTTGTTGTGTGGTGGTTAGCCAACACTCAAACCCTTCTCAATTCCATTTCATCTTTACTCTTCATTAAGTTGTTGCTTAATGAACCTTATCAAATCTAATGCAACAGTACTTTCTACCTCAACTTCTAATCCAAAATCAAGCATTCTTTGCAGCAATTCCTTGGAGAGAGGATATTTTCTTTCAACTAGCATGTGAATGACTGTTCCATCCTTAAACTCTAGTATGCAAACTCCACAAGCCTCATACAGTCTCCAAGTGACAATCTCCCAATCTTGTTGATCATTCTAGAAATCACCTTGATCAGTTACTTCTATTGAGGATTCCATCATAATCTTTAAGTCTCCCCAAAGAATCAACTCTATACCTTCTGGTGTGCTTTCTGAGTACTGCTTCATTACCAAATCATATAAGTGAAACAGATATTGTCTATAAAAAATATGAAGTACCTTCATTAGATAGTTGAATGCCCTGAAATTTCCATTTACTCTGTAGACAACAAGGTAATCCCCCTCTGGTGATGAAATCTTGTCCAACTTAGAAATAAATGATTTTGTCTCCATTATTTCACTATCTATGGTACATTCAAATGTAACAGTCTTTAGACACTTTCTGTGTCCATCATCACTATCAACATCTGGTTGTGGTCTTTTCCTTTTCCTAGCAATCATCTTCACATGACCACCTTTTCTCTTCTTTGTACCTTGCTCTGCTACATCTTGCTTTGCAGGTACCTTAGCTGAGACATCTTCCTTGACAATCTTCTTCTTCTTGTCAGGATCACTAGCTTTCATTCATTTCCTTAATCTTTCTTTCATCTTCAGTAGAACCAATAGTAATGAAACTATCATCAACCCTCTTTTCTTTTTCATACAAAGCCTTTATTTCATCAAAACTTTTGGTCTTCAAATCAGTATGCTTCTTGTTTCCAACATGTTTCAAATAAGTTATCATTTGATTCCTAAACTGATTCTTTGTTGGAGGTTTATTTCTAATAGCTTCAGATCTTTGTTGAGCAATGATTCTTCTTTGAGTAGCTATAGTATCATGAATAAATTTTTCTCTCTCTTCCACTGTGAACTGTTCTCTCTCTGCTTCTTGAACTCTTTCAGCTAGAAAGTCTCTTTTTGTTTATGTCCAGCTTACAATTCTTGCTTAAATAAAGTCATATTCATTAGAGAGTGCAGTCTTAGTTGCTTCCTCCTCAGTTAGCCTTTTTCTCTCTTCTTCAGCTTCCCATTCATCTTGCATTTTTCTAGCCACCTCTTCATCATGAGCAATCTGATCAAACTTCTTTTTAGCTTCAATAAGGTCTTTCTGATAGTATCAGATTCCTATCTTCTTCAAACCCTCTTTTGCTCTTTATCTTTTGGTATCAATCTTGGGAAGTGGCTTCAATGTTAATAACTGATCTTGTTGAAGTGGGTGGTATGTGTTTAATTACACACACCTTTTACCTTTAAAAACAAGCTAAAATAACCAAAAACGGACTTAAAATGCCAAATATATGCTTGTTTTGCTAATTGTATTGTGCAGGAACGGATATCTAAGAAAAAGACGAAAAACGAAGCCAAAACGACAAAACCGGACATGGAATGGAAAAGACAAAGTCAAGACAAAGCCCAAGTGAGAAAAAGTCAACCAAAGTCAACCCCGACAAATCCAAAGTCAAAAAAGTAAAGAAAAATAAGTTTAGGGACCAATTCTGCCAAGTCCCTAACTTATTTTATAAAGGAAAAGAGGAGAAATACTCACAAGGGCCAAAACTGCCAATTGCCCAAAGTATTAACCACAAGGGCCAAGTCTGCCAACTAGCCAAAGTTATAACTCGCAAGGACCATGGGTGTAATACCCTTCATAACACTTGGGGGGTGTTTCTGTCAAAACCCCAAACTTGTACAACCACTTGGACTTAAAATGCAAAAACCATATATACCTTGAGGGACCAATTGTGTCAACACCCACAAACCTCACCCCTGGTTTTAAAACACTGTATATCTCCCTCATCAATTTCCCGCCAAACTCCATAACTTCCCAAACCTGTCTCTATCATCCTCGTTGACTCCCCACAACACTCCAAAACCATCACTATAACTAAACCCTACCCCCACATGGGTATGCCAAGTTGGCAATCCATAATCCCACCAATTCGATCAAGGGTTTGGATTTAACACCTTGGGCACCAAGCATAACCAAGGGCCAGGATTTGAGTGTGTTTTCTACACTCTCACAACAAGCACATATGCTGTTTTGCGTCTTCAAAGAAGCACACCAAGGAAAGAAGACAAGAGACAAAACCCTAGCTCGTTTTTACTATTTAAGCAACTATTATAAGCTGTTTAAGCCCTTGAGGCAAAGTAAGTTTTTTTGGAGGAGAGTAGTTTTTAAGAATTCTAGTTTTTAAAATTGTAAAACTCATTTCAAACTTTTATGTACTTGTCCCCATTTTTATGAAAATTCAGTTACCTTTTAGATTGTTTGTCCAAGTTCTGTTGCTTGAAGCGCACTTTTAAGCTTAATATATTACACTGTATAATTCTTTTCAAACTTTGATACAAAAACTTAAGGGAAATTTAAAAGAAGAAAAAGTACTGTTTGATTAAGCTGTGGATGAATGAGTGCCAATAATTGATAGGCTCATGGGTTTTGCTAGTTAAGATTTATAGCTAAGGGTAGTTAGAGCTTATAGGTTGACATAATCCTGTTTTGAGCAAGGATTAAGGTACATTTTCTTTTTAAATTTTGCTTAAAAAGTTACTGTAGCAAGCTTATTTTCAGCTTATTTATGCCTTATTTTGCTTATTTGCTTTTGATTTTTGCCTTCTAGTGCTTAACCATACTTGCTTAATATTTGTCTTTCAAAATTTGAGCTTAAATCAACAAGCCCATTATAGTTTTATTTAAAAAAATTAATCCGTTTTTAAAAATATTAAGGGGTGTTTGGGTTAAGTACTTAAACGGGTCAAAATGGCAATGACATGGGTTGGTGTCATATTGGTTAATTTTGGCTTAAAGTACTAAGCCTTTTGAGTCTGTTTTTCCAAAGCTTTTAAGTTCAAAAAGTGTTTCTCAAGTTTTACCATTATGTTCTCAAGTCTGTCAAGTTTTAAAGGGTCATAAGAGCTTATTTGATTAAGTTGTTAAGACCAGCTTAGGAGCATTGTTTTCTTTCTCTTTTTAGAGTAAAAATCAACTAGGTTAAGTGTCCTTGGTTTACTTTAAATCTTTGACTAATTCTGTCAACCTTTTCTTAGTTTTTTCAAAAGGCCAAAACGAGTCCCATTTTCATTCTCAAAAATCAGCAGGTATATTAGTGTTTTGGGTTCTAAAAAAGTGTGCACAAGTTCATTTCCTGGTGTTCTTTATCTGTTTTAACCTAGTTTTTCAATTTGAGCTTATTTGACAGCTTATTGTAAGCTGTCAAAATAAGTCCTCCTTTTTAGTCCATTTCCCCTGGTGCTAAGGGGTTGTCTTTACACCCATTTTTCTAGCTTATTAAGGGGCCTCAGCCCAAGCTTTTGGCTTTTCTAAAAAGCCAATAAGCCCCTTTTTTAAGCCCCTTTAGTTGAAGCCCTTAGCTTGTATTTTGATAGCTTATTTTTAACCTCAAAGTAGGCTTTTGAACTTTTTCTAGCATAGTGTAGGAAAATGGCTTATTTTTCTTTCTAGCTTATTTTGTGCTTTTTAATGGCTGTTTTTGAGTTCTTAGTTGCTTATTAGTTCCCTTTGTTGCTTATCTTAGCTTATTAGTCATTTTCCTTTGCTTATTGAGGGTTTAAAGCCCAAAGCCACAACCAACAGTACTTAACTCTTAAGTTAAGTACTGCTGAGGGTATTAAGCCAATTTTTGGCTTATTGGGCTTATGTTATTTGCCTATTTTTGTTCCTAGTAATTCATATCATTTGAGTGTTAAGCTGTGTGCGCTTATTTTCCCATTTTCTTTGCTTATTTTGTGTTAACAGTCAAAAAGATTAAGCCATTTTTGCTGTTAAGCTTATTTAAGTTTTTGTCTAGTTTAGCTTTTTTTTAGCTTATTTGGTTGCTAGGTTTAGGATCATTAGTGCTTATTTAGGTTAGTAGATAATTCCTTTTAGCTTATTTGTTCAAATTTCAGCTTATTAGTCCAAAGAGTCAAAAAGAAAAAGCTATTTAAGCCTTAAGCTTAGTTAAGCTTACTGTCTGTCTTTAAAAGGTCTTTTTCAGCTTATTTATAAGTTTTCACAAATACCCGTAGTTATGAAAAATGTTAAGCTCAATGAGCTTAACAAGTTTGTTTAAAAAGTTTTCATAAAAAAAAGAGAGGAGATAAGGGGTGACCCGGGTGAGCAAGACTCGAACCCGGGCCTCTACCCTCAATACACCTCTCTTTTATAACAAGTGTTACCGCTGCGCCCTTGGGACTTCTACGTTAGAGTCCCAAGGGGTTTAGTATTTAAACCCTTTTTGCCCTTATAAGCCATAAGCTGTTCCCAGCTTATTTTCGGCTTATTTATAAGCCGAACTTTGGGCTTCTTATTTTTCTTAGGTAGAATTCTAGGTCTAGTATTTTAGGTAAATTTTTCAGAATTTTTAAAAATAGTTTAGTATTTTTTATAATTTAATTTCGTTATAAGTTTTAAAAATTCATAAAAAATATAAAAATTATCAAAAAAATATTTTTCTTTTTTAGAAAATTTTCTTTAGTCATATATTTCGTAGGAAAAATGCAAAAACTTTCGTAGGGTCATTTTTGTAACTTTTTGATTTTTAAAGAACGGGTCTCGGGTACGGTTTTTGTCTTGACTCGTTTTTGGGTCAAACGACCTCCGTTTTCGGTCTAGTCTTTTTCTTTCTTGGTTATTAGTCCCCTAGAGTAGTTTAGAAGTAAAAATTTCTTTGTAGGGTTAATTTTTAAGATTTTAGGTTTTTGACCCCTCGTTCGGGATTCGTGCTCTCGTTTTTCAGCTTAATTTCATAATTTTTAGGTTTTTCTTAATCGTTTTAATTTTTTATTGTTTAACTTAGCTTTCCACACTCTCAAATCATTTCTCTCATTCAAACTCCAATCTTCCGACTGTATCGATTCTCCAGTCCAGCCTCGTTGGGGATAAACGACCCGGAAACATTCTATACTACTTCCTGGTTTCATTGATTATTGTAGTTTTTTGGATTATATATATTATTATATATTTTATTATATATTTTATTATATATAGTGTAAAGAAAATTACTAATCACTTAGCATGGATGCTGTTGCTTGATCTATATGAAGTTTAATTGCCCGAACCAGTTTTCCGGATTTCATCTATGTTATCTTAAATACCGTTGTTGAACTTATTTAAGCTTCCGTATTTTTAACTTTGAATCTTTTAAATTTGATCAATGTAAAACTTATTATTATTTTAAATTTATGCAACGGTGTTTATTTTTAAAACGTACCCTTAAAGGTCGTTCTTTATGCTTTGTACTTGAGATATTAGATGACGTCACGCCCCCAAACACTAAATCGGATGAGACCCTATTTGTGGGTGTGACAGTAAGAGCAAAAAGAAGGAATGGAAACCTACTGGCAAAGTATTTACTAGTGTTGGACATAGGTGGTTACCTACAGGAAGGACTTTCACTATAGATGAAACAAAATGCCCTATGACTAAAATTACTTCAACAACCATAGTGCCTCTTAAGGAAACCAGTCAAACACCTGTAATTACACAAAACCTAGAAATCAAGGTTTACAGCAGGAGACCCAAAGTAACAAAATATGTAAGTTCGAGTAATGAACCTAGCATCTTAGGACCTATGCCTTCTAACAACTCGGGACCCAACAAAAATTAGGGATCTACTGTTTCAAATTCTCCATCTTATTCTCGTGTCCAATGCATTTTGTCCAAATCGTCCTCTGGTACTTGGACTCGGGTTGCTCCAAGCACATGACCGGACAACGCTCCCAGCTCATCAACTTTGTCAGCAAGTTTTTAGGAACCGTCAGATTTGGTAATGATCAGATTGAAAAGATTATGGGGTATGGTGATTATCAGATAGGGAATGTTACAATTTCTAGGGTTTATTATGTTGAGGGACTCAGACACAATTTATTCTCCGTGGGTTAATTCTGTGACTCTGATCTTGAAGTAGCATTCCACAAACACATCTGTTTTGTTCGTAATTTAGAAGGTGCAGATCTACTCACAGGCTTAAGAGACATAAATTTGTACACACTTTCACTAGATGATATGTTACAATCCTCTCCAATCTGTCTCTTGTCAAAAGCCTCTAAGACTAAAAGCTGGTTATGGCACCGATGGTTAAACCATTTAAACTTCGGTACTATTAATCAGTTGGCAAAGCAAGGTCTTGTTCGAGGTCTACCCAAGATGAAGTACGAGAAATATCATTTATGTTCTGCGTGCTCACTAGGGAAAAGCAAGAAGTATTCTTAGAAACCCAAAGCTGAAGACACCATTTAAGAAAAACTGTATCTTTTGCACATGGATCTTTGCGGGCCAATACGTGTCGAGAGTCTCAATGGTAAAAGGTACATTTTAGTTACCGTTGATGATTATTTAAGGTTCACATGGGTTAAATTTTTAAGATCAAAGGATGAAACTCCCGAGGTCATCATAAAATTTATCAACAAGTACAAGTTCGTCTCAATATGACTGTCAGGAATATTCGCACAGATAATGGAACAGAGTTTGTGAATCAGACACTGAAAAGTTATTACGAAGATGTCAATATTTCTCATCAAACAACAGTTGCGCGTACTCCACAACAGAATGTCGTTATCGAAATACGAACCGGACTTTAGTGGAAGCTGCTTGTACTATGTTGATATATTCTAAAGCTCCATTGTATTTGTGCGCAGAAGCAATCTCCATGGCTTGTTACACTCAAAACTGATCCCTAATACGTCTTCTTCACAATAAAACACCATATGAGCTTATGCATGACAAGAAACCAGATTTAACATATCTTTATACCTTTGGTGCTTTATGCTATCCAACCAATGACAATGAGGATCTAGGCAAACTAAAATCGAAAGCTGATATCGGTATTTTCGTTGGCAATGCACCCGCAAAGAAGTCTTACCGAATCTAAAACAGATGGCCCCGAATGATTATGGAAACAATCCATGTCGAATTCGATAAGCTGGCAGCAATGGCTTCTGAACAATTCAATTCAGGACTCATGCCTTAATTTATGTCCCACCAACAAAGAACGATTGGGATATCATGTATCAACCAATGTTCGATGAGTACTTTAATCCTTTAAAGCGTGTTGTTTCTCCAGTGCCTGCAGCTACTGCTCCAAGACATGTTGATCCAACTGGTACACCTTTGTCAACCTATTTTGATCAAGATGCACCCTCTGCAAATATGTCATCAACTAAGGAAACACAATCCCTAGTCATCTCTAAAAGTGTTGAAGAACAGTTACAACCTACACAGTTTGATAATAATCCATTTCAAGATATTCTCACTTTCAAACCAAGCTCTCAAGCATCATAATCAAATGTGCATCTAACCAACCTACCTTTTGAACATATCAGTAGATGGACAAAGGATCATCCTTTGGATAATGTGATAGGCAATCCTTCTAGACCAGTCTCTACAAGACGCCAGCTATAAACATATGCCATGTGGTGCTTCTTTGATGCCTTTCTCACTTCAGTCGAACCCAAAAACTATAAAGAAGCATTGTTAGAATCTTCATGGATCGATGTGATGCAAGAAGAAATTCAAGAGCTCGAACGAGTGCAAGTTTGGGAGCTCGTACCTTGTCTAGACTACGTCATGATAATTAACCTCAAGTGAATCTTCAAAGTTAAACAAGATGAATTCGAAGGGGTATTGAAAAATAAGGCAAGTTTGGTAGCAAAAGGCTTTCATCAGGAGGAGGGAATTGATTTTGAAGAATCTTTCCCACCTGTTGCACGCATAGAAGCAATCAGAATCTTCATTGCAAATGCCGCCCACAAGAACATGACAATCTACCAGATGGATGTCAAAACCGCATTCTTAAGCGGTAAGCTACGTAAAGAACTCTATGTTAGTCAACCGGAGGGGTTCGTAGATCCAAAACACCCCAACCACGTGTACAGACTAAATAAAGCTCTCTATGGCTTAAAGCAGGATCCACGTGCTTGGTATGATCTTCTATCCAAATTTCTACTTTCCTAGAAGTTCTCCAAAGGTGTTGTCGATCCCACATTATTCGCAAAGAAAGAAGGCAAAGATATCCTTATGGTACTCCTAGTCTCTGTGATACATTTGCTAAAATAATGAGTTCTAAATTTAAGATGTCAATGATGTGCAAAATGTCATTTTTTCTTGGACTTCAAATTTCTCAAAGTCCTAGAGACATCTTTATAATTCAGATAAAATATGCACTAGAAATTCTTAAGAAATACGGTATGGACTCTAGTGGCCCAATTGACACTCTCATGGTGGAGAGGACCAAACTAGATGAAGATCTACAGGAGACACCCGTTGATCCTACCCGTTATCGTGGTATGATTGGGTCCCTCGTGTATCTTACATCTAGTAGACAAAAAGTAAGTCTTGTATAAATACCCTTTATACGTGTTTAGGTTTTAGGTTATATAAATGTTTTAGGTATGATCGTGCTAATAGGGTTTGTCTAGCTACATGGCCAAACTCTGTGTTTATTTTTCTGCTATGCATGTTTTATTGGCCATGCGGAATACCACCAGAACCCTACATCAACATGATTTTGTAAAACGGGTATAAATATTTTTGTTAAACTCCAAATGACTCATTGTTTTTGCATTGAAAAATGCACATCCTTAGCTTTCCAACCATGCATAACACATACTTTTTGAACTTCAAAATCAATACAGTTTATTCATAGAAATTGGAAAAAATAGAAGAATTTTTTTATAGTCAAACCGTTTAATTTATCGCATGTGATGTAACATTAGTCTGTAAGTTCAAAGACTTAACATGATGTCGTGAAATGAGCATAAGTATTTGTGTAAAATTTCAAAAGATTACTCGTTTTTTTGCATTAAAAAATACACATTCTTAGATTTCCATCCATATATCAAACGAAATTCGTGAACGTCCAAATGAATACAGTATATTCATAGATGTTGGCGGAAATATAAGTTTTTTTTAAAGTCAAATTCGCTTGACGTATCACATGCGATATAACACTAATCTGTAAGTTCGAACGCTCAATATGTTGTCGTAAAATGAGCATAAATATTAGTATAGAACTAAAAAAGATTCACCAATTTTTTGCATTGAAAAATACACAATCTTTGCTTACCAACCATACATCACACATAATATTTGAATTTCTAAATTAATACGTTAATTCACCGAAGTTGGTGAAAATAGAAAAAAATATTCAAACTCGTTTGATACATCTCACGTGATATAACAATAATATGTTATTTTGAACAATAAACATGTTGTCGTAAAATAGGCATAAGTACTTTAATACAACTCCAATAGATTCATCATTTTTGCACCAAAATTAATACTTATGTCAGTATCTTCTGTCTTCAAATCTAAAAATCAGTATTATATCACATGCGATATATCAAGCGTGTTTGAGTATAAAAAACATATTTTTTTCTTTCAATTTCTATGAATAAACTGTAATAATTTGAAAGTTCCAAATTTATGTGTGATATATGGTTTGAAAATCTAAGGATTTGAATTCTTAAATGAAAATAACGGTGAATCATTTAGAGTTCTACCCAAATATTTTTTCCTTTTTTACAACAACGTGTTGAGTGTTCGAACTTACAAATTAGTGTTATATCACATTTGATATATTAAACAAAATACTGCACCGAGAAAAACCAAAAAATTACTAAAAAGGCTCAAAAAAAGTTTGTCGAAACTATATTAAAGTGTCTATCTATTGAAAGATAATTAAGTGCTCGTCACGATGGTACAATTTATGTAGGTTAACGGTTTACGATTTTTGAGATATATAATTTTAGAAAAAAAAAGGTGAACGTGAGTTTTAATTAAAAAAAATAAAGAGATAGGGTGAAAGTAATTAATGTAGAATCCTATTCATTAAATCATATAATATGAATGATGAAGGTTAGTATCTCGGTATGCATTAAAATAAATGTCACTACATAAACTTCTTTTTGTATAATAACGAGGTTTGCAACCCACGTTCTATCGCGGAGCGTGATGGCTAACTCTAAAATGGACCGGTAACTTTAAGAACAATTTTCGTAAATTATCGATGAAAATATTTACGAAAATAGTCCCCGAGTTATCAGCATGTTGCAAAGTTAGTCCTTAAGGAAGGACCAATTACATAAAATCTGTGTTGGGGTATTTTTATTAAAAAGTAAAGTTAATTTTTTTTAAAATAGTTAACGGTCGTTATGGCTCAAGTGATTCACCGAAGCGACGAGACCGTGAAAGCAGCTTTTTCAAGTTAAGTAACGACCGTTAGTACTAAGGACCGTTAGTACTAATGATCGTTAGTACTGTTCATCTCACCATTACTAATATAAACATTTTTCGATTTTTCTAATATAAACATTTTTTATATGATTTATTTTTCGTCAAGTTATGAAGTGTTTGAAGTTTGCTTAAATAAATATTATAATATGTTTAACTGCAAGACGATAGTAATTAGTTGAAAAACGGTACTGTTTATAATCTGGCATGTTCGCTTAGAATTCCATGTCCTAATCTTTTGATCCTGTTGTGTTCGACATGTACGATGTTTCACCTTCAGGCCTACTGCATTCCACAAATATATGACCACATCTTATAAGAGGGCACGGTGCAATGCGAGATAACATGTCATATGTGTCATTTTAACGCTTATGGTGTATCTATAAGTTTTTATTCTACACCGCCTCAACATGTTATAGGCGTTAATGGAATCTTCCTAACATTTCGTTATGCGTTTTTTAGTGAATGAGTATTTTTTGTGATGTGCTATAATAATTTATTAGAGAGGGTGTGTATGTTGTGGGAGTGTTATTGGGTATATGCTAACATAGCGACATCAATAAAACTTATACGATGCAAGTGCACCTTGCACTCGACATCTATTGTTTATCATAATGTACACCTACTAGGCTACTATATTTAATTCCAAACACTATAAGAAAAAGTCAAATTTTACACAGTTATTTTTACACGACTTGTGTAGAAACATTATTTTATCTACAGTTGTAGGCGTGTGAAAAACTTATGAATATAAATATTGACGCGGAATATCAATATCTATACCAAGATGAACACAAGAACAAATATCAAACTTGCTATTACTATTACTATTTGATTGTAAATTCTCAATCAACTCATATGTTTACAATACTATTCTATGTTCCTTTTATAAACTTAAGGAACCCTAAACGCGTTAAGAGATAATGCTTATCTCTTCCTAGATTAACGTTAATTGATAACTATTACTATAATTACAACAGACTTAACTGTCTGGTCAAACAGTATTAACTTTAATACTGTCAGACTTAAGTTAATGCTGGCAGACTTAACTTGCTCTACCAGACTTAACTTCTATTACTAACAGTACTAACTATTTCTATCAGTACTAACTATAACTAACAGACTTAACTTTAACACTAACAGTATTAAGTCTGTTTACAATATTTTCCTAACACACTACAAGAAAAAGTCAAATTTTACACAGTTATTTTTACACGACTTGTGTAGAAACATTATTTTATCTACAGTTGTAGGCGTGTGAAAAACTTACACAATTATCAACGTGTAATAACAAACAACCACACTATTTAAAAGGGATCTAAAAAGGTCACACCTTTAAGCGTGTAAATTTTTTTTATACAAAATAGTAAAATACAAATATAAAGTTATTAGATTATTTCTACACATTTGTGGGTGTGGAGAGTACGTATTTTAGGTGTCATGATTTCTACACAGACGTGGGTGTGAATATTATTTTAGGTGTCATATGATTTCCACACACTTGTGGGTGTGAAGAGAATTTTAGGTGTCGTATGATTTCTACGCACTTGTGGGTGTGAACATTATAACTTTTTTGTCCACATTTGCAAATGTGAAGATAATATTCACGCAACATTTGTTCACACACGGGAAGTACATTTAGAATTTGATTATTTGTTGTAGTGCAAAGATTTATAGTAATAAAACACTTTAAGCTAATTAATTAGCTTAGATTCCCTCCGACTTAAAATAAATGTTTAACTTTTTATTTTGGTGTATCTCACAATAAATATTCACTTGTAATTCGCTTAACCAATCAAAAAAAAGTTAATCGCGTAGAAATGATATTTGATTAAAAAAAGTTGTAATAATCAAGATCTCTTAAAATTTTGCAAGTTCTACATTATGTGTGTGTGCAGTATTGTACATTTATTTTGGAAAAAATGAAGTATATTTTGGATACAGAGCTACATACGATGGCTTAGTCAAAATTCGTTCTTAGGGCATCAGTTATCTTACGATATGGCTTGAGTTTTCCTTCAAAACGCCATCTGACGGCGCCAGGTGCACATCGTGGGTCACCTTTTTCCTGTATCGACGTTTCTAGCCTAATGATCCGATTTTTCTTTGTTTTTCTGGTATATTGTATTTATGTTTTAGTGGGATCAAAGTGTGCACGACGGCAACATAATGTGGTATTATGGAGGGAGTAGTGTTTTGGTGTTGTGATGGATTATGATGTTACGAACAAAAATGTTGATGTGACAGAACTTTTCCTCACGACATCAGCCGGACGGCTCATGGGTACCGAATACTCTTATTAGCTTATTATAGATCCTGAATCTATGAGGGTTTTTGCAGTTTAAAATTTATTTTATATTGATGTCGTCTTGCATGATATGTATATTCATTATTGTTTTTTAAAACAACTGAGAAATTCTACCTTTATCATAGTATTAAAAAATATTTTTTTTCCTTCTAAAATTGCATAAAAATGGAGATTTTATTTATAGCGCCTAATCAGTTTTTAGTAATTGATCTGGATTAAATATTTTGCGTTCGCTAAAAGGAGTTTGGCTATATATTAACATTGTAGTTACTTTGAATAATCAAATGGCTTGTGTCTTAATGATACTCCTTGTTGTATGAGAAGTTCCTTAACTAAATGGTTGTGGGTTCAAGTCTTGCTTAGGACATCTGAGATAGATTTGTTGTATATATGTTATGAGATAGGTAGTTACCGTTATATAAAAAAAATTACTTTGAATAATGTTATCATACATCTATAAATTGTTCCATGCTTTTTTATTTTGTTGCATTGTCGTACGACATAGCTAAACTGGTAAAGTTTCTTTTGTGGTTCATTTATTTTCGTTAGAGCCTTAGGTGTGATGACATGTTAAATGTATACCAAAACTCACATTTTATGCCACCTCAGTGTCACGTTATTTTAACATACACATTTAAAATATCTCTTCACTAGTAACATGTCATTTCCCATGCCATTTGGGTCCCACTCACCCATAATTTTTTTTCTATTATTTCAAACAAACTATATTTTATTCATTCAAATTACAATTAATAAACTAATTTCCTTGTTGATGCTGACGTTGTTGCCAAACATGCTCAATAAAATTTCGTTAAAGGTTTGCATGGATGTGTCGTTCACGGAGTTCTTTAGCTCTCCTCCGTTGAAGGTCGCATCTCTTGGTCCACGTACGTTGTAAATTTTGTCGCGAACAAATATAAACATCCTTCAGTTCGGATATCGCAAACTTTTCATCTTTCAAAATCATGTTATGCAATATGATGCAAGTGTACATGGTTCTTCGTAGCTTGTTGATAGTCCAAGCACGTGCCGGTTGGCTTATTATATGCCAACATTATAGGAGGACACCAAAAGCTCTTTCAATGTCTTTTCGAGCACCTTCTTGTCGCCTTTTAAATAAGGCATTTTTTTCATCTGGTTCAACCGTAAATGATTTTACAAAAGTTGCCCAATGGGGTAAATCCCATCTGCCACGTAATACCCTTTGTCAAACCCAACTCTATTTACTACAAACGAAGCTATAGGGGTGGTGTCATTGAGAAGGTTGTCGAATAACGAAGAATAATTTAAAACAGTAAGGTCGTTATTCGCACCTGCTATCCCAAAAAATGCATGCCAAATCCACAAATCGCATGATGCAACCGCTTTAAACAATAAAGTTAGGTATTTTTTATCACCTCTCTCATATTGCCCGTTCCATGATTTTGGACAATTAATCCATTCCAAGTGCATACAATGCTTCCAAGCATTTCCGGTAACCCATGAACCGCGTTATGTGCGGTGTATAACTTTTGAGTGTCATTGAAGTCGGGTTATCTTAAAAATTCAAGCATAAACAATTCAATAACGCACTTCATAAAATTATCTAGACTATCGCGGGCGTAATGCTCCCCAATTTGTAAGTATTTAATCTAAAACATCAGGTGATGTGCCGTATGCGAATTGGCGTATGACGGATGTGCATTCATAATTTCACACCCCGTCATAGGCGGAAACACGAGAGTGCAACATAAAAATCAATCATAACACAAGATACAAGATATAGAAAACTAAAATGCATAAATGAAAGTGTCATGATAATCATCAACCTCAATAACCTTGAGGGATGACCCATCGAAGAACATAACAAATAGTCGCTTACAATTCCACTTGCCCACGCAGGGGTCCATACAAATCTTAAACATCAATCCTCAAGAAACAAATCTATAACATACTTCAAAAAGCAAGACCTCTCAAAACATTATCCAGACAAGATACACTTAAAGTCTGCTAACATACATCACAAATCTACTGACCATTTCCTTCACCTGAAAATGATACTCAAAAACGTCAACAATAATGTCGGTGAGCTCGTAGGTTTGAAGGAAACCCAGTCGATGTGCCAATATCTCAAAGAGTTGGACAATTGTGCAATATGACAGTAAATATATGCAAATACAATCAAACCCATGACTTAGCATCCCCGCTAATCATATACCAAGACCTAGCATCCCCACTAGTCTTATAACCAGCGTGTACCAACGCTCTTGGGGTCGCAACCCCGAGGTTATACGCACCTAAAAAACCTACCAGTACTAGAGCATTTACAATAGGGCAACCTTTCACAAACATAGCAAATCCTTGCTAATCACACCTTACCATGCACCTCGATGCATGCAAGAATAATCATACCACATAATATTCACATAGCAGTCATAAGCATATAATTGTCCCACAAACAAAACCACATTTTGCACAGTTCAAAAAAATAGTTCAAAACACATTTGAGTATCATTTTCCCCCCAACGAAATTTTTTTAAAAAGTGGGGCTACGAGAACTCACATTATCCAAAAATAAATCACAGTTTTGCACAGTCATGAAAACAGTTCAAAACACATTTGAGTATCATTTTCTCCCAACGAAAAAGATTTAAAAAGTGGGGCTACAAGAACTCACCTCAAGCAGCAAACTCAATATCACACAAGCAAATGCAACGACGTACGGACACAACCTAGTCCAATTAATGTTCCTTTTAATCAATTTATTCCCAAAACATTTTTCAGGTTTGATGCACAGAGGTCAGATGCGCGTTGTACGGTTATTCTTAACATTTTCAGTGGTGTGATGGTTGTCAACTTAACTTCCAAGTATCAAGTTACCATAAACATACCATTTATACTATACGAAATGAAATATTTATTTACGTTAAACATTTTAGGGAAGTTTCGAGAAAAAATATATATTTTTCATCTTTTAGTCGACTTATTAAAATAATAAAATAATAATATTTTATTATTAAATTGTAAAATCACGTTTTGGGTAAAAATTCTAAGTATATACTTTTACGAAATTTTGACGTGACCCGTACGTTTATACAACGTTTTCCAAGGTTTTAAACCATAAGTTCAAACAATTTTCCACAAATTCACCATTTTTCGACAAAATGCCAAAAATCCATATTTCGCAATGTTCACAAAAACGTATTTCCCAAACGAATTCCAATATCAATTCGTAAGTATGTTTCACTTTCTAAAAGTCCACCAAATCTCTTAAAGCGACTAATTTACGCTTATTGGGCCTTAAGGCCCAATAAGGATCCATTATGATATTCATACATATAATATATACTTTAGGCCCAATACCAAAGCCCATTAGCAAATATAAGCCCAAAATAATAACTAACAAAATAATTCAGACCACAATAAGCATTCAATAAGCCACGGCTTATTAAGGCTTACTGGGCTGTGAGCCTAATAGCTCCAAAACCAATTTCATAAGCTTAAAAATAAGCTAATAAGCTACGTATCATATTTGGTTATCACCATAAACTATAAAAATAGTCCGCAAAAATATAACATACTAGGGTAATAACCAAAAATACTTCTACTCACTACCTTGTGATTTTTGAACCATCTTAAGCCCAAAATAAGCCAAAAAGTGCTTATAAATAAGCTAAATATGCTATTATCCAAAATAAGCTAATTAGCAACAAATGTTTTTTAACCATCACGACCACGACACCAAAACTAACAAAACCTCTTTTCCTTTTCTTTTATTTTCGAACTAAACGCACCTTATTATCTTTCATTTCATTTTCGAGTTTTGATTTTTACGACGATCAACTTGTACAACTAACATCTATGCATCATAATGTATTTAAAAGTATAAAAATATTTAAAAATAATATGAGCTTACAAAATATCAACTTTTGAATAAGAATCGACACGAACCAAACAACCCAAACCTTTGTTTAAATGTTAACCCGAACACTAGAATCATCCCAAGACTTTAACCTTCATCTTCTTAACCAAAGTTGGAAAATTTTAAAGTGTTTGTGTGTGTGTGTGGGTTCGGTCGAGCAAGGCACACGAGAGAAAAGAAAGAACAATTTTTCTTGTTGTGAAAGAAATGAGGATATGTGTGTTGTTGAAAGAATATATGTGTACCATGGTGTAACACCCCTATTTTTTACATATAACAGCGAAAGCTAATCTGGGGTATTACTTCATGGATCAACAGACATAATCATAGAAAACGACTCAAAATAGACGTTTTGGAAAATTTAGTTATCATTCAATAAATCAGAGTTTTACAAATGGAGACAGGTCCCAAAATCTAGAAACATAAAGTTTGAATGATAACAATTTAGCCATCTTCATGTCCTGAGCCATACCGTGTCCATAAGTTGCTCAATTACCATGGAGATAAACATGCTAAAAGGGTCAACACAAAGGTTGAGTGAGATTCATAGGTTTTTAGTTGTAATAGTTGAGTACAATTCAATAGTGGGTTACGTTGTTATGCACCCATAAGTGTCATAATTGTGATGAGTACAGTTATTATGGAAAATAGTTTAAATACAAGTTATCATAAGTGGTAATAATTGCAACACATACAATTATCATAGAAAATAATATTATATTATTGCTCTAAGCTCATGAATCACATATTTAAACTCAATAGAAACGGGATCCTCTATCCGAAGACATACTAGCCAGCTACTAACTAACCCAAAGCATATATTGGGAGTCTATTACCCAAGAGAGAAATTGGGAGCTATTAACCCAAAGAGATGGCGGGAAAACTAATACCCCAAAGAGATACTGGGATGACTTATGGGAAAATGGAGGTAACTTAGGCAATAATATTCTTGGATAACATATAGTTGGAAAAACACTTGTATTCCTAGTTTATAGCATGAATCCCCTACGGGATTTAAAAAACATATAAAGATGAGACTATTCATAATGATGGAACCATATCACATATCAAAATCACTTGTGTTTAATTTGTATAAAACAAGCATGCATCCCCCTCGCGGGTTTATAAAGCATTCAAAAGATTTAAAAGCGAGGTTATGAACTCACAATATCGGTTTTAAGTACTTGTGTATATTAAAAATAATTAAGCATGTATCCCCCTCGCAGGTTTATAAATACATTTAAAAGATTGAAATGCAAGGCTATGAACTCACAGTAATGGATCTATATGAAATCATTGATATTGTAAATAAACAACATGTAATCCCATCCTCCACTCCTCGCGGGTTTTAAATAATAAAAATATAGAGACACTCAAAAGCAGGCTATGAAATCTCACCCTTAATATTAATAAGGGAAAATCTGATTAGATGACAAAAGAATATCAAGTGAAAGTAACAGCGTTGGCACGCAACCTGAAAGTAAATATGTCCAAGTCTTAGAGGTATGGTTATATGTTCAAAACTTTAAACAAGTTTAAAATAAAACTTATATCTTTGATTTAATATACATTATGGAAATATTGTAATCACTTTTCGGCTATCAAAATCCAGAGGCCATGTAGTATCGTAGAAAGCCAGGCAGGGCACTTAAAAAATCGTAAACCCAACAAACTTCGTCAGAAACGAAAACATCAAATGAAACCCTTCATAATTGAAATACCCGTATAAGTTTCTTTAAAACTCAATAATGCGTCGATTTTGATTAATAACGATAAAGTGTCGGGTTTTAATAAAATTGAGTTTTAAAATATTAATAATATTTTTTATTAATTTAAATAAAAATATTATATTTTATATTTTTAAAGTATTGCAAAATTGGCAATATAATAACCTTGGTTTATAAACTTCTAACAACTTTAGTCCTTTATATATAAAGATAATAAAGTATGATATAAAGTTAAAAAACCTTTAACGTTGAAACTTGGTAAAATAGGTCCTGTATAAATATAACTTTAAGAAATAATGCCATTTTTCCATTTCATCCCTTATTAGTTTATAAATTTTCATAAAGTAACGATATATACCCCTAATGCATGGGAAATATTTGCAAAACAAGTCCAAAAAGGACCATGCAAGCTTATTTTTAAAAGGGATTCGGCACAAATGATATTTTGCAAGTTATAGCTTATTAGATAACAAAAAATATGATGTTCTAGACGTAACAAAAGGTTTAGGAAAAAAGATTCGTTAGCTAGAAAATCAAAATGGGATCATTTTAGAGGTATTTAAAATAAAAAAAACACATTGGTTTTGAGGGATTCAAAAGCTTCAAACAAGAGTTCAGGAACATGATATTAAAAGTATTAATAAAACATTCTATTCTATATACAAAATATAAGCTTATGGAACAAGATCTTAGGCTTACTTGAGCTAAAATTGGCGTGAAGGCTAAATGGGAGTTTTTGGTTCGATAACGCTCTATGAAATGGCTTTAAGACTTCATTTTTCTTGCTTCTTGGCTTCTATTCTGAGCTTAGGGACTTCTCTTGATCTTCTATTGCTGTTATGGAAAGGTTAGAACCCTATTTGAGTGTGTGAAGAAAGTGTTGAGGGATGATTTGAAAAGGGTGCTTGGTTCGTGTATTTATAGGGTGAAAACACCCTTAGTGCCCATGTTTGCTTAGTGTAGTGGATCTAGGGTTGTAGATACATGATTCATGGAAGCTAGGTGATGAGTAATATGAGCTAAAAAATATCTAAGCAAGATATATGGTGTTGGAGGGGTTCGGCTAGAAAAAGAGATAAGGAGGTGACAAAGCTACTTGGTGGCCAAATATATTAGCAAGGAGGTGCTTGCTAGGCTGCTTGGTGACATAAGGGTGAGGTCATGGAGGTGCTTGGTTTAAAAATGGGTAAAAATGGGTATCGGGTTGGTTTAGGGTTCAGTTTAGGGTTTTAGACTTTTAGATTGAGTTAGGGTTAGGGTTTAGGATAGATTAAGGTTTAGGAGTGAGCCCAATAGCTCTAAAACTAAGCCCATAGGCTTAAAAATAAGCTAATAAGCTAGGTATCGTATTTGGCTATCACCATAAGTTATAAAAATAGTCCACAAAAATATGACATATAAAGGTAATAACCAAAAACACTTCTCTTGTGCTTTCTTTCTTAACCGGGAGCTAATAAGCTCAAAATAAGCTTCGAAAATGCTTAAAAATAAGCCAAACAACTCTATATCCAAAATAAGCTACATAGCAAATAAATGTTTTTCAACCATCACGACCACAATATCAAAACTAACAAAACCTTATTATTCTTTCTTTTTTGTTCGAACCCCAAACGAACCCTTTTTATCCATTCGCAAACTTTTCATTTTCGATTTTTAACAAACGCACCGTACAACTAACATCTATGCATCATTTAACACTCAAAAGTACAAGTTAAATAAAAATTTATAAAACTTACAATGAGGGTTTCAAAAAGCGAGAACGGACGCGAACAGACTACCCAAACATAGTTTAAATGATACCCGGACACTAGAATCAACCCACGACTCCGCAAATCTTCATGTTTTTGATCAAATTTCGAAAATTATAAGTGTATGTGTATGTGTTTACTCGGATGAACCAACAAGAGAGAAGAAGAGAGAAATGTGTTTTAAAATCATGAAAAGTCTGTGTTTAGGATGGATACAAAATTATGTAAGCCAAAACTATGTACCAACAAAAGACCAAGTAGCTAAAAATAAGTCATCTTGTCCCTCCCCTTTGTCTATAACAGGATAAGGATCCTAGGGGGCTCGGGATGTCATTTTTTTGTGTCGAGTTCACTTAAAACTTAAAAACCATGATCGTAAAATATTTCCCGAAGTTACTTAGCATTTTTATTCCTCTTAAAAATACTTTTCCAATAACCTAGAGTATTTACACGACATATTTCCATTTAAATTTCCCAAAATCTCATTTGAACACTATTGGTCATGTCGGGACTCGTTTTCGGCATTTCACGCTATTCACGGGTCAAACCACCCGGAACACAATTAACATAATAATATCCTCTAAAAAAGATTATTATACACCATATAACCATAAATTACCATCCATCACATAAATCCATCACCGTCAACATGGTACATATTCTAATAAAACTAACAAACATCAAATAGTCAAATGACTAATATTAAAATATTCAAAACACAAAAAGGGCAAGGGTTACATTCTACCCCTCTTAAAAAGAATTTCGCTCCCGAAATTCAACTACTATCAGCACTAAACAGATGCAGATACTTAAGTCTCATCTGATCCTCATGTTCCCATGTGAATTCAGGTCCACGTTTCGAATTCCACTGAACCTTGACGATGGCAATTCTACTCCGCTTAAGCTTCTTAAACTCTCTCTCCAAGATTTCCACAGGTTCTTCTATAAAATTCAACTTAGCATCTACTTGGATCTCGTCCAAGGGCACTTATAGTGTTGGATCAGCCAAACACTTAAGGTTCGACACGTGGAACGTGTCATGAACACCATTCAACTCCTTAGGTAGTCTAAGTCTATAGGCTACAAACCCTACCTTCTCAACGATCTCAAAAGGTCCAACAAATCTAGGTGCTAGTTTCCCCTTCTTCCCAAAGCGTACCATACCTTTCCAAGGCGATAATTTGAGCATGACATGGTCTCCTACACTGAACTCTAGAGGCTTCCTCCTCTTATCGGCATAACTTTTCTAGCGATCACGCGCAGCCTTAAGTCTATCCTTAATCTGCAAGATCTTCTCAATGGTCTCTTGCACTAACTCTGGTCCTATCAACTAACCCTCTCCAACCTCTGCCCACATAATTGGGGAATGACACTTTCTATTATACAAAGCCTCAAACGACGCACATCTCACACTAGAATGATAACTATTGTTATACGAAAACTCAACTAATAGAAGATGAACATCCTAACTTCCCCCGAAGTCTAGGACGCACGCTCTAAGCATGTCTTCCAAAGTCTGGATTGTACGCTCACTCTGAATGTCGGTCTGAGGGTGGTAAGCCATACTAATGTCTAAACGGGTTCTTAATGCCTCTTACATTGACTGCCAAAACCTCGACATAAATCAACTATCACGATCAGATATGATCGAGATCGGCACACCGTGCCTAGCAAAAATCTCATTTAGATAGAGTCTAACCAACCTATCTATCTTATAATCCTCACGCATAGGTAGAAAATGAGCAGACTTAGTTAATCGGTCTACAATGACCCAAATTGTGTCATGCCTACTACTAGTCCTCAGTAACTTAGTCACAAAATCTATTGATATCCTTTCCTATTTCTATTTAGGAATATTAGGTTACTGAAGCAAGCCAGACGGCCTTTGATGCTCAGCTTTAACCTTTAAATAAGTCAAACACCTACTAACATATATCGCTATATCTTTCTTCATTCTCGGCCACCAATACATATCTCTAAAGTCATAATACATCTTATTAGCTCCTAGGTATACAGAGTACTTTGACTTATGGGCTTCGTCCATTATCAGGGTTCTTACATCACCCTTTAAAGGAACCCATATTTGATCCAGGTAGTACAAAGATCTATCACTCCTATGTTCTATCATCTCATCTAAACCTTTCTGCAATCTCGCAGACTCGTCACATGCCTCCTTTTGAGCCGCTAATATCCTATCCTTGATACTCGACTAAAGAGTCATATTCATAGCTCGAACTCTCTTAGGTTTTACTCTCTCTTTCCTACTCGGTGCATCAACTACTACATTCACCTTACCAGGATGGTAGCGAATTTCACAGTCATAATCACTAAAAAGTTCTATCCAATGACGTTGTCGCATGTTCGGTTCCTTCTGACTAAAGATGTGCTGGAGACTCTTATGATCGGTATATATGACTCTTTGTCCCATACAAATAATGTATCCAAATCTTAAAGGCAAACACAACCGCGCCCAGCTCTAAATCATGGGTGGTATAATTTTTCTCATGAATTTTCGAATGCCTAGACGCATATGCTATAACTTTACCCCTTTGCATCAACACACAACCTAATCCTAAGCCAGACGCATCATAATATACCACAAAGTCTTTCGATCCATCGGGGAGAGCTAGAACAGGTGCATTATACAACTTATCCTTCAATGTTTGAAATGCATTCTCCTGCTCTTCACCCCAATCAAAGGTCTTACTTTTCTGAGTCAAGACAGTAAGTGGCTTAGCTATCTTAGAAAAGTTTCCAATGAATCTACGGTAATACCCTGTCAATCCTAAGAATGAACGAGCTTCAGACGGAGTTCTAGGGTCTTTCCAATTCTTAACAGCTTCAATCTTACTAGGGTCTACACGAATACCATATCCATTAATCACATGTCCAAAAAACTGTACTTCTCGCAACTAGAATTCACACTTGGAAAACTTAGCATACAGTTTCTCTTTCTTGAGCAATTCTAAGACTAGTCCTGGGTGCACTTCATGCTCTTCCTGGGTCTTAGAATAAACCAAAATATCATCAATGAACACTGTCAGAAACTTGTCTAGATACGGCCTACGCACTCGGTTCAGCAGATCCATGAATACTGCTGGTGCGTTAGTCAAACCAAAGGGCATTACTGTGAACTCGAAATGTCCATAATGAGTTCTAAACGCAGTCTTTGGAATGTCATCCTCATGCACTCTTAGTTGGTGGTATCCAGACCTAAGATCTATCTTAGAGAAGTATTGTGATCCTTGAAGTTGATCAAACAGGTCGTCTATCATAGGGAGTGGATAACAGTTCTTAATGGTTAACTTGTTCAGTTCTCTATAATCAATGCGCATCCTAAAGGAACCATCCTTTTTCTTCACAAACAATACCGGTGCTCTCCAAGGCGATGAGCTTGGTCGAATGAAACCTTTGTCCTAGAGTTCCTTGAGTTGACCCGATAACTCCTCCATTTCAGAAGGTGCCAATCGATAGGGAGATTTCGCGACCGGTATTACTCCAGGGACTAACTCAATATGAAATTCGATTTCTCGACTAGGGGGTAATCCTGATAGGTCATCGGGAAACACCTCGAGAAAATCTCTCACCACAACAAGTTCTTCTCGTTTCTGTTCCTTGGCCTTAGCACTCACTAGATGTCTCACTTTCTCGTCTGGTCTTTCTCCTATAACTCTAAGTACTTTGCCGTCCGGTAGTGGTATTCTAACTACCTTCTCGTGACAATTTATCTCAGCCTTATGGTTGGATAACCAATCCATTCCTATGATCACATCGAAACTCCCACATCCAAACGGTATCAAATTTATATCAAATACGTGACCTTCTATTTCTAGCTTGCATCCCTTAATGACCTTATCGATTTTTACTAGCTGCCCGCTAGCTATCTCAATCTCATAACTAAACCCTAAATCACTGGGTTCTAAGCCTAACAGAGGTATGAAAGTAGTGGAAACCAAACTATAGTTGGCACCAGAGTCAAATTAGGTTGTTGCATAATGGTTGTTCAAATTGAATGTACCCGTCACGATGTTCGGGTCCTAGCGAGCCTCCTCTACTCTCAACATAAATGCCCTTCCACGTGCCTGGTTACCGTTGTTCCCACAACCCTGGACCTCGTTAACAGCCACGACTTGGTTTTGATGGTTTCCCCCTGGCCTCTAAGCCTGATTCAACCTAGGACATGCTGCCTTGACATGATCGGTACTACCATACTCATAACAGGCCCTAGCAGTTGGGTTTCTAGCATTGATGGGGTTCACATTCCTAGGCACCACTCTACAATCCTTAGCAAAATGTTATGGGCGATTATAGTTGAAGCAAGTGCGACAAGGTGTCTCGGGTGGATGGTGAAAGTTACAGGTGGTACACTTAGGTACCGCACCCGTGTTTTCTCTCCTAACAGGGTTTGTGGTTGTGGCAAAAGCATTTTCAGTCCTAGTCCTCTTGTTATCATCCCTTCCATTCATATCCTTACTAGATTCTCCTCCGTTTCCTCTCTTCTCAGGGTTCTTTTTTATTGACCCATTCCTAAAGGCTTCATCAGTTAGTGTGCTAGCAATCTGCACAGCCTTTTTGAATGGTTGATGGCTCCGTTGCTGCCACCATCCCTCGGATCTGTGGAGCAAGGCCATACACATACCTCTCAATCCTTCTGTTTTCCGGGGTTACTAAATGAGGAACTAACCTAGCCAACTCATGGAACCTATCAGTATACGCCGCATGGCCGGCCCCGACCATGGCGTGATTCCATAACTTAGTTTCCAACTTCTGCATCTCATTAATATGACAAAACTCTTCCCTCATCAATACCTTAAAGTTATACCATGACATACCTACACCAACCTCTCGACCTAATGTGCGGATATGAGGATTCCACCATGTTAAAGCCTTACCAACAAAAGAACCAGCAGTGTACTTCACTTTTTTGGTTATCCTCACAACCACTCATATCCTGAACCGACTCTATCTTTTCAATCCAACGGGTGTAAACTACAGCACCTCCCTTCCCTTCATACTCCTTAGGGTTATAAGCTAAGAACTCCTTATAGGTACAACCCCTACGATCGTTGTTCTCAATGACATTCCTAACATTGCCTTAGATGTTGTCATTCACGGCATCGCCGTTTTGATTCCTACCATTCCCTTGACCTCTACCTTCGTCGCCTACTTAGGCTACAATAGTGGAAAGTAAATTTCGCAACTTCTGTGCAATGATGTTGGAGAAGTCAGGGACTCCGTTGACACCATCATTCACCTCACTACCCTGACCACCTACTTGGCCACCTTGACCATCATTCCTACCATTACCTTGATCACCAGATCGACTCCCAGTTCTACCACTACCTCTACCAGCTCGTCCACCCATTTCCCCTCCTCATGATGCGGCAGCAGGCCGGCTAGCACTTCGGGTCGACATCCTTGGCGGCATTATCTACACGAGAGAGAACATGGGCAACATTAGGTAGGCGGGAAAGGTTAACTCATAGATGGTCTTAATATACCCTCTATATATATATATATTATATTTATATTATATATATATATATATATATATATATATATATATATATATAGGGAAAAGTGAATATAGGGAAAAGTGAATATGGGGTTGTTATGCATTTAACATTACATGCCTACTAGCCCAAAACTACGTAGTTTTGATTAAAAAACCTCCTAAATCATAAAACCTAAAATTAAAACCACCTCCAACAACATTTCTCTGTCGTTAATCAATTCGACCATCATCTCTGTTCATCCAAGGTATTTACTTTTATTCTATTCTTAACTTTTAACAAATGATTGGTAATGCGTTAATTGTTAATTTTTCATTCAATTGATACACCCTTCTCATGTATATAAACATATCGATTAAGATTAATAAATGGTGTCTATGTTGTTTAGTGTTAATGTGTTAATTAGTGCATGTGTTAAGTGCTAATATGTCATTCGTTTAGGCATAGAACCATCCATTTAGTATACATCATTTATACAGCTTATAGAACAATTAATATGTCATTTAGGTAATGCATCAGTTATACATCATTTATTGGATAGTAACAGATAAAATCATCCAATTATAGTTGTCTGGTCACAAAGTTGATGTGTTAATATGTTTTTTTCTAGTACCAACAGCTTAGAAAAACAAATACAAACTTCAAAGTATACTAGAATTGGCTTATATATGAACTTTTCATGCTGATACATATGAGTTGTTGCTTCAGGCCCAACTTAATGGAGATAGAAGTACAACCAAATGATGAACCAATTGTAGCACACCAGATAGAAGAAATTGATACAAATAGGTATTTAGTCGACCATGACATTTTAAAATCTAAAAGTGATTACCTAAACGATGATGACGTTTATATGGGGCTGGAGAATGATGAATACAATGATGTAATGGCGAAAGATTTAAAAGGTAAAGCACCTGATGGGAGTGATAAGAAACGGCGTAGGGATTTAAGAACCGGATGTGAAGCATTCCTTCGGATTAACATTGGTAAAGACAGAAAATGGTTTGTGAAGGAGTTTAAGAATGCACATAATCATGAGTTAACAGCTACGCCGACCAAAGTAATGAAACACCGTTCTCATGGGAAGTTTCATCGGTCAATGGCTTGTAAATCTCTTATGTCAGAACTTAGCCACTCAGGGTTGAAACCTTGTCACATTAAAAAGGTAGTTAATTCCATGAAAAATCCACTTGAACCTGATGTTACTTCTAAGCAATGTGCAGATGTCTTATCCGAGGAGAGGAAGCAATACAAAGGTAAGGAATTCTATGAGCTTATTAAACATTTTCAAGATAAAACATTTGTAGATAAGAACCAATATTTTAAGGTGGATTTGTTTGATGATGGCTCTCCTAGAAACATTTTAAGGTGGAAGGTCAAGGGATGCATATATAAAATTTGGAGACGTTCTTGTGTTTGATGTGACTTACATGACTAACAAATTTAAATTTCCATTTTCTCCGTTTGTTGGGGTGAATCATCATGGACAGTCTATACTTTTTGGTGGTGCATTATTAGAGAATGAAAAAGAAGAAACATTTGAATGGTTATTTAAAGAGTTCAAAAAGTGCATGTTTGACAAGCATCCGACAGCAATAATTACTGATCAAGATAAAGCTATGGGAAATGCAATTCTAAAGGTATTTCCAAATACTCGACATCGCTACTGCGCGTGGCACATTAATAAGCATGAGAGGGAGCATCTTCAACCTCTTAAAACCCATTGTACCGACTTTAAAGAATTACACAAAGAATGGGTAAAGAGTAACACAGTTGTGGAATTTGAAACCATATGGGAGGTGTTATGCGATAAGTATAAATTTGATAAAAATAGTTGGATAAGAGAGATGTATAAGAAACGTAGTCATTGGGCTAAAGTTTTTTTCAAAGATGTTTTCTTAGCTGGTATGACAACAAGCGGCAGAAGCGAGAGCATTCATTCATTTTTTGATGGTTTTGTTAATTCAAAGACCATGTTGAATGAATTTATAATACAATATGATAAAGCCGTTGAAGCTCGAAGAGCAGCTGAAGAAGATGAAGACTTTAAGACCATGAACTCGATGCTGGTTCTTTCTTCTGTTAACCCGATTGAAGCCAAAGCTGGTGCATCTTATACTAGAAAGATGTTTGAAGTTTTTAAAAAAGAATGGGTACAAGCAACCAATAACTTAACTCATGAGACTTTAAGCAAGAACTCAGATGAGATTATATATAGAGTCGGCCAAGTAAACATCGAGAAAAATCATTGGCGAGTTGTTACCTTTCGCTTGTCAAATAAGGTAGATATCACATGCTCATGTGCTAAGTTTGAAACACATGGGATGTTATGCAAGCATGCCTTATATGTTTTAAAGAAAAGGCACGTTGAAACCCTCCCTGATCATTATATTTTACCTAGATGGACACTGAATGTTAGACATAAAGTGGGTAATGGTTTTATCGGACTTGAAGATGTGCATGATAAAGATGAGGTTAGCGCCTTAGCGTTATGGAATGTTCATGTAAATTGTTCGAAAGCAGTTGAACAAGCAAAAGACTCTCTTTCTGAGATAAAGAAGTTCAATACTTTAGTGGTTAAGTTTTTAGAGGAACAAGGAATTCGAAAAAAGTCAAAAGAGAATGCGAATGCACCACAAGATCCTCGTGCGGGAAGTTCACAGGTAGACATGATACCTCAAATAACTATTCGGGATCCTCAAGTTCCGGTTACTACTAAAGGTCGTCCCAAAGAAGCTACGAGGATCAAATCTTCCCTAGAAGCACCAAAAAAAGAAGATGTTCTTATTGCAAAGAGTTGGGTCACTATCAAACTGCTTGTAAAAAAAGAAGGTGATCAAAATACCTACTATTTTCTAGGAATTTGTATTTCCATTAGGTTGATACTAATTTTGATCTCGATTTTTATCAGGAAGATGAGGCTAGACTAAAAAGAAAAGCATGAGATTTTTAAGACAAAGGTACATATAGCATATATTCTTTCATATGAGCTTCACTTTAATATAGCATTTTCTTGTTTGCATGAAGTAACCATCTACCCCATTTACAGGTTACATGGATTTTGGCTTGACCTTAGATGGATGCTCCACTGAGATCTTAAGCTAGTGTTTTTTTTATTTCAAGTTTTTTTATATCTTGGACGGGAGCCTGTTCTTGATCCATAGGATTATAAATCTAGCATTATTTCTCTAGTTGTTGTTCTTCAGATGTGCTACAGTTGCATTATTTCTCTCTTGGTTGTTCTACATGGATGCATTGGATAATCATGTGCATCACTACACTTACACTTTCATTTTTATCATTTAGTGGTGCCTTACATTTTGATTTGGTTGTGTTTAGTTAGTTCTCAGAAGCACACAAGTATCAATTACATTATCATGTTACCTGTGTTTATTAGTGGATCTACATTCATTGATGTTAGACAAAACCCCAATGCACCAAGTCACATAAGTGCAATCATAATCCCACTTCATAGCAGAGGTTTATTCGCTTAGCATCACCATGCTGAATTAGACTAAACTTGGCAAGATACTCGCGTGATTCAAACTTGTAGTAAACAAAAATCATTGCTATGGAAAAATCTTACCAGCTTATCCATATTTTATCCAAACGGATATTTTAAGAACAAAAAACAATAATCAAACGTCTC
This sequence comes from Tanacetum coccineum, assembly GCA_026074375.1. Taxonomy (NCBI): domain Eukaryota; kingdom Viridiplantae; phylum Streptophyta; class Magnoliopsida; order Asterales; family Asteraceae; genus Tanacetum; species Tanacetum coccineum. The sequence continues at coordinate 43,475 of BQNB010003818.1, forward strand.
AAAACACTAAAAATGATATATACCCAAACATATCGAAAGCACATACACGCACAACTTTTTTTTAGAAAGGCAACGTTTATTGATGGAAGCAAACATACACAAAAATGGCAACCCACCTTTTAACAAGACAATTAACAAGGATGGGTCCCAAGCAAAACTAAATATAAGAACAAAGAAATATACCTATCAAAACAAAACTAAACACTAATGAAAAAGCATGTTCCATTGGAACCACGCCTATACAAACACAATTATAAGACTAACAAAGTCAAAAAGCACAATCTGGCCAACTTAGACCAAAGCAGCTATACTAAACAAGGATGATGCAGAGAGACACAACTTGTATCAGACAACCACTAAGACTTGCAGCAGCCAAACTCAAAAAGTGCAGCAGCCAAACACTAAAAAATTTCAGCATCCAAACAAAAAAATACAGCAGCCAATACAGTAAGATTACAGCAGCCAAACACGATAAAACTGCAGACACAAAGCCACATTGACAAAGACGACGCACCCATCTTGGGCACTAACCGAAACCCAACGCACCCTAGTCTATGTAAACCAAACACACCCAAAAATTGGTTATACACAACACCAAACGCAGCCCTCATTCGGTTTTTCTGCCAACACGAACGCACCCCTTGGTGCGGTTTTACAAGACCAACGCAGATAGCTGCTTATCCTAAAATCAAACGGACCCTGTGTGGGTGGCTTCACCCCCCCTTTTTCTGGTGCCAAAATAAATCCCACGGACCCCTATTTTGTTGACACAACAGGAACCCCGAAAACCCAGCACCTTCGTGGTGCGGCAAAGAAAAACCAAACGCACACTATCTGTGATGCAATAACCAAACGCACCCGCACTCGGTGGCTGACCACCCGAAACAACCACCCTTGTGGTTGTTATCACAAACCCGGCTGCACCCTTGCGGTGCCAAACCCAGAACCACACCAAACACCCTTGTTTGTGAAAAGACCAACAACCGAACGCACCCTTCTCGGTGCTTTAAACCCGAACACACCCTGCCGTTAAACCCGCAACCAAACGAACCCTTGCGGTGTATGACTATGGTGGTGGCAGCGGGTGGAGGTGGCGGCGAGTGGTGGAGAGTGGGTATGGGGATCGGGTAGATCCGGTCACGAGGAGTAATTTAGGTTTCGGCCGGAGACTCGCCGGAAAACTTTTCCGGTGGCGGCCGGTGGTGGCCGGAGCGGCGGCTGGCCGGAAGTGGTGGAACTTCACCCATCCAAGGTATTGTGGGCCAGATAATTTGGGATAGAGAGAGAGAGTACTAAGTTTGTGTGTGTGTGTTTGTTATAAATGAAAAAAAGATATGTAAACTTATATATATATATATATATATATATAAGTTTAATTATGAAATAGAAGTTTAATAATAGTTTAGGGTTCATTTTGTAACTTTCTTTATATAGTTTTCATAAAAGTGGTTCGGGACTCATTTGAGCGGCTTAACGAATTATTCAAATTTCGAGACTTGCGCCATTGTTTTCTAAATCATTTTTCTGATAAAAATGAGTATTCACTCGACTAATTTTCGTAAACGTTTTATAAAATTTATTTAAAACGTTTATTATCTATTTTGTGACTTGGTTAAAAATAAAAAGAAATTTTTAACTCGGATATTCGCGTTATCAACAACGTTTAAATAAGTAAAATATTAAATAATTTTCTTTAATATTTTTATTAAATGAATAGTGATAATTAAAAATAAATTTAATTATTTTTGTGTGTCGGTACCCGTTGTGTGTTGTTCGTTAAATGTTTGCGGTGCTATTTTAGCCCTTTTCGGCTCGTTTCCAAGTCTCGGGCAAAACTGAAATGTTGTCAGAATTTCGTTTTACATCAATTTGTTTTAGAGTCCGAGTCATGAAAACGTGATTTAGATGATCGTTCCTATAAGTCAAGCCAGACCCGAAAAGTCACAGGGTAAGATAGTTATCTAAAGTTCCGAAAATTACCGGATGTTACACGTGCCTTTTAGTCAATCTTCACCAAGTACTCCATAATTACTGCAATTCTCAAATACAAACGATTAAGTAACAAATCTTTGCAATAATTATATAAAATGGGTTAATTACATGGGATAAATGATGCTATAAAATAGACGTTACTTGATGTCATTAGGCAACGATAAGTAGGAGGGAAAGGTTAACTCATAGATGGTCTTAATATACCCCTACAACCTGTCTTTTTTATTATTATATATATATATATATATATATATATATATACACACACTAGCCTCAAACCCGTCCGTTGGACGGGTTCCTTTAAAAAATTATTTAGGGATTATTAAATAGATTTAATAATGTATATAATGAAACTTATATGATAGATAAATTGAATTTGTATTATAATATTATGTCAGAATTAAAATTTAAATGTAACAAAAATACTTAAGGAAATGTTAAGTTATGTTCACATAATAAATTAAACAGTGAGAAATAAATTAAAACCAAATATATATTGAAGTTTTAACCAAAATGCTAGTTCTGCTTCCAAACAAAGAAACTGTTTTTCATGCAAAAAAAAATAACTCAAATATAATAAATAAACTTTTGCCTCAAGGCCCGTTTGTTGGACGGGCTCCTTTAAGAATTTGTTTAGGGATTATTAAATAGATTCAAAATATATATAAATTCAACTTATAGAATAGATAATTGGAATTTTTTATTACAAAATTTAGAATAAACTTAAAAAAATACTTAGAGGAATATTAAAGTTTATGTATACTTGATAAAACTAAATTTTGTTATATGTTGCAATTTGATATATAAAAAAATGGGACTTTAAGTTATAATAATAACAATTTAATATATGTTGCATCAAAATAAAGAACATGTTTTCCCCTATATACGGAATATAATAAATAAATTTTGTTGATTATCAGACAACTCTTTTGCTTCAGCAATCATTTGCCTCGTCACCTTAATACATTCTTTCACCTCCTTTTCAAATTGGCTTAACACCCCCTCATCTATCCTCTCCCCGTCCGAATCAAATAAACCTGAAAGTAGACGGTAATATGGAGGCTTAAGTTGGAGAAACCCCAAATTATACATAATTCGGAGCTTGAGGTCAAAATGAGTAGTTTTCAAGTATTACATAGTTACTCGTTCAAACATTCTTACATTCAATTTTTCATATAACCAATTCAAAAACGTCAACCAAACACCCCTAAATATAATGATTTGTTGCATTAAAATAGTTTCATAACTTCAACCAAACATAGAAAGATTGGAATAAGTAGATGACCTTTTGTTTTAGACTTCAATATTACTTGTTTCAACCCGATATACTATGAAATTTTATTATGGCTTCATAACGATTTGGTAAAGACGAAAGATCAAGTGCATAACAATAGTCAGGCTATTTTTTAGATAAAACCATTCTGTATGGACCTATTTTAAGATATAAATGGGTTAAAACTTCCACATCAAATAGTCATCAAAATGTACCTTACTTGGATAACATATGACTTATAGATGTGTTCAATGTGGAAGTACCTATCATGGATTTCATTGTCGTTTTCTGAGAGTCCCCCCCCCATTTACTGATCTTACTTGCATGTCGAACTTTGTGTTCCAGAGATGCTTCTGATTTTCTTTATATGCAGTCCCATAGCCAGATGATGAAGTCTAGTGCAATGGTGATTTTGAGTGAAAAACCGGTAATATGGCTGAATTTGTTATAATCACCCAGTCAAAGGTCCAACATATATTTTAAGCGATTATACATAATATCAAACATTAACACATAATGTGTTGAACACATCTAAACTTATATGTAATTGTTAATCACCTATTAGTATATCACTTCCATTGTTTCGGAAGGGTTGTAATTTAGCTAATTTTATCATATAATTAATGGTTTTCTATAGGATACAAGAATACTTCCGGGATTTCATATTCATACACCCCTTTTGCACTTTGCTTTATTCCAGTTCTGATATTCTATACAGTACTAGAATTGTCGTTCTTTTTAACAGGGGTATTTGGGTTTGCTTACCAATACTCATGTTCCAAAAAGTAGCAAACATGGTCAGTTTAATTCACTAATTCATTAAAACTAAATAAGTGTTAAGAGCTAATATTATTTCTACGGATCACCTTACCTCATTATGTGGATGTTCCTCACACAGCCGGCTATAATGAATCGAAGTTTACCTTAACCTCTTGGGTATGCTATCTTTCAATGCTGTCAAAACGTCAACATACTGTATTTTTGAGTGCTTTCGATGATTGTTGTTTTCCACATTTGCAGCCGCCTAATGAGTGTAAACAAATGAAAAACAATTAGTATCAAAAGATAACATTCAATAAATCATTACAAACTTGTATAAATTTGTTTTAGTTATAACTTATATTCTCAAAGATTAATGTGTATGATGAGCGAGCTAGCTTTAGGAATTATTTAAAAGATAAAAGAAGTATTTCTAGAATTATTTAGTTATAACTTACATTCTCCGTGATCAATGTGTACGATGGTGGCATAGGTATCTGGTGTGCCTCATTATGGGTTCTTTGGAAAGCTTATTTAAACAGCAACTTAATCTTGACCTGTTGCTAATAAAGGGAGTTTTAATAGCTTCTTTCAGTAGCTAATTAACCTTAACTTGTTGTAATTAGGGGTTGTTTGGATAACTTATTTCAGCCGCTAATATACATTGACATGATCATTTCAACCTCTCTTAATAACGTGTTTAATTATTGGTTGTTTGGATAGCCTTTTTATAATAGGATATGAATTGCATGCTGAGGCTATCCAAACATACTTATAAATTGCATGTTTACTACACACTCTTGTCATGAAAAGAAAAAAAATACAACATAACTGATGTTATGAATTGCATGTTGGTTAACTCTTAAACTAATTTCCTTTGAAAATAAAAAGATATATTTTTTTCATTTTCTTGATTCCACCCATTACAGGGTGGTTAAAGTTACCACCTCTACTCATGATCAATGTCAGAAATAAGAACTAACCAAGATAACATGCTTTTTCCTTATTAGAAGCTTTCGTAAGTGTAGTGTATGCAACCACAATCTAGGCATGCTGATTGTGATTAAGAGTTAGCAAGTACCCATTTTCATTTTGATCTTACAATTTCCTAAAGTGCTGATTAGATCGTATTCTTACGCTATCAAATGTTGTACCAAGCTCCGACCATTTAATTAGTGTTAAGCTCTTAATCAACACATTGTTCCATGCAACAACTCTTGTTAATATTATGTACCTACACCCAAAAAAATTAAAGCATCTAAATTCTTTGTAGATAACACGTTATTTTTTTAGAGATTTAAATGTACAGTTTAAGACTTCTATATCTTCTATTGTGTTGCACGTTTCCATGACCGTTTGCCTTTTTTCCTTCTATCTATCAAGCATACGTAGTGGCTTTTCGCTTCACAAACTATGCAAACCTCTTGGTTTGCATATTTGAGTTATTGATATCAGAAGGAATCCCTTAAATTTATATTTTTAGCATTAGCAAGTACATTCAAATAGCATCACATGCCTTCAAATGATGTTGCTATTGATTAACAAAACAAACAACTCGACGATAGATTACAAAGTAACATACTTAAAATAAATTGGATTAAAGTAGTGAACTAAAAACACTGGCAAGTAACATACCCGATATGAAAAAAGATGTGATAAAAATGCCAACGACTGATATCGAGTGTGATATCAGTGAACTTTGAATTGAAATCATTTAACCAAAATGGATCCATGCCTTTATGATTTCTGAATATTTTGCTTTGAGTTAGAGGATTCTCGCTGGGCATCAAACTAAAACCAAATGATAACAAAATAATGTTAATGAGATAAATCGGGGCCTTCATAATTTACATCATCCATTATAATACATCATCAATATATCACCTTCTCACTTCGAAATAGTAAAAGTTTGAATAATAATCGACATTTCTACTTGACACTCCTGGTAATAATTTAGGTAACATCAAAATCAATTTTACCTTTCTAATCAAGAAACCATAATAAAAAATCTATTCAATTAAATGGCTAATAGAAAAAAATGAGCTTTTACCTTTAATCTGCAAAATTATAGATTATTGGTCATTGAAAAATCGTTACATAACCTTAAATCTGCAAGATCGTTACCCTTATTATACTATAATTAAGGAAATTATATTTCAGTTTTTGAAAAATTAAATAGGTTATTCAATTGTTTAGAAAACTTTGAAAATCAACAATAAATAACAAGAAAACATACATTGATTGATGGTTAAGGATCATCTGGTTCTGGTAAATTTATTTATAAAAATCATTTATCATCAAGAATGATGTTGATTCCTTCTTGTTGCGGCGTATTGTAGTTTTATAAAATTCTATATTTTTTAGTACGAACAAATTAGGAAAATTTGATAAAAAAATATTCAATATAAAAAACAGTTGCAAAAAGTTTGTAAATAATTCATAGTATCAAATAATTGAAATAATTATAACAAATTTGATAATGCACAAAAAAACTAAAAAAGTATTACCTGATGATCAATTGATTCAAATACGTGGTTTGATACTTGGATTTAGACAACCATATCATCCTGTTTATATTCGAACATTGCAACAAATAAATAAACCAAACGATTTTGTTTTTTGATTAGGGTTCATAATTTAAAACTATTTTTGAATGGATTTTGTGGATTGAATTTTGTTACCAAATGGTTTTAGGGATTCAGAACATTAAAGGGGTTAACGTTTTTTTTTTTTTTGTGGGGGTTACGTCCTTTTAGGGATTTAGTAAATGAAACTGTTTTATTTTTGGGGGGTTTATTTAATGAAATGTATTTTTAGGTTTGACTTAATCAAATTGATCAATCTTATGTGGCAGTGAAAATGAATTATGTGGCATATTCCTGAATTTTGAGTGGAAGACCATTCTCTCTTCATCTTTCCTATATATAGGTTTTGATATATATATATATATATATATATATATATATATTATAGGGGCATTTTTGCAGAACTACTTTTTTGTACAGAACCAATTTTGGGACCAATAGGAATTTAATATTATATAATATTATATTTATATATAAAGGTCTAATAGTAAAATGATTTTCACCTTCTTTTTAAATTTTCTTTATTAAAAAATGTTTTTTTAACCTTATAATTTTCAGAATTAAAAAAATAATTTTTTTTTTAGTTTTATATTTTTTTTAGCATACATATTTTTAGATAAAACGAGTGCATATATGTTTTTTTATATTGTTAATTTCATATGTTTTTAGTGCAGATTTTTTTTTGCTTATAATAGTATTGTACATATGTTTCTAGTGTGCACTCTTTAATCTTCAAACTTTATAACAAAAAACATAAACACATATATGTAACATCTAAATTAACAAATCAAGAACATAAATATCATTAATTTTGTTTGACATTAAATAAATTACAATTCAAAAACAAAGTATTATTAAATTTACTATAACATATGTGCACTCTTTAAAAAAAACATGCACGCCTCACGAACATATATGCACTCTTCCAAAAACATATACGCACGCCTCGCGAACATATGTGTACGACTTCTAAAATCACAAGTGCATTTGTTGATCATCTCTTTATCACACGTCGTGTTTCCTATGATTAAGCCATCACCACTGAAAAATGAAATAAATAAAACAATGAGAGAAAATAAGTTATATCAAATTAGTTAACAAAATAAAACATAAACAAAAAACATACATGTGACCCACTATAATTTGTGACTAGTGACAACCCAATCTGTGTGATAAAAAAAACTGTGCAAAAGATTCAAAAAGATGTGTGCACTTTTCCAAGAACGTGCATGCACACTTCGAGAACATATACAGCACGGCTTCGAAGAACATATATGCATGCTTTGAGAATCATTTGTGGACGCCATCTAAAAATGCACAAGTGCATCATTGATCATCTTCGTCACACACCATCGTTTCTTTAATTAAGTCATTCCCCCATATAAAAATATATAAAAAAAATTTCAACTGATAAATTGCAACACCAATCCTTCTGTTAGACCTACACTGATATGATAATATGGTGGTACATCATTTATTTCGTAGTGTGACTCTATTTGCATATAACTATGAAAGAATGGTGTTGTGATGGCATCTGTAATGAATTATAGCTACGTAGCTAACAAGTAGAAGGTCATCAGAGATCATAACAGTAATAGTACCCACTTAACAACATAAGTAGGAATAACAAGCAAAAAGAGAATGGTAGATAAAGAAGCAGCAACATAGTCAGCTGTTGCATATGGTGTAGTCCACACCAAAGGTTTTCTTAGGTTGATTCCATACTGAGTGATGGATCAAACTATCTGAGTTCACGAGTGATGGTGTAGTCCACACCAAAGGTTTTGGCGGTGGAGAAGGCGGATGATGCACGATGGTCGTTCCAAGGCGGCTGATTTTTCTCATGGTGGTTGTTGTTGGTTAGATAAATATGGAGACTGGGTTTTATTTTGGGAATTGTGAATGGGATATGATGGAGTTGGGGGGGATTCTATGTTAGTGATAGAGATAGCTTTTTGTAAAAAAATTAGATGTAGATCTGATCAATGAGTTTTATTTCGAAGAAATTATGCCATTATTTAGATGAATTGTGAATGATATCTGTTTTTTGCAAAAACTTTCTTCTAAATAATGAAGGCAGCAGTTTTTTTAGAGGCGGCAGGTTTTTTTAGATGGTTTCTAGGTTTCTACCACTTTTTCAGGGATAAAATACCGAATCTGCCCTTTTAGCTTTGTAACAAACAAAAATCTCTTGTTTTTAATTTCATAAAGCACTCAAATCCATTTTGCATTAATATATTGTACATCATGTATTATTAGGAGTAAAAAAGATGGTTTTGTAGATCTGTACAAAAAAGTAGTTCTGCAAAGAAAATGCCACTATATATATATATATATATATATATATATATATATATATATATATATATAACACACACACACACACATACGGCACTAAGGTGTCAACACCGATTTGTGTGAACGATAATAGTAAATACGCGTGAGTCGTGATACGTTTATAACTACGTTAGCCATCATATTTATACTCGTATCCTTTCCCAGTCGTACCCTATATTAGGCTCGCACATTTTAATGATTGACTTAACTGATACGATATAGTATATAACCATGAAAGCAAGTATAAGCGGAACACCGCACACATAGGTCCTATATTGCAACTATATGAAGGTTCCTAGGTTATAGTCTAGGCTAATCCACCTAGTTCTCTATAACCTTGGCTCTAGTTACCAATCTATCACACCCCGTCATAGGCAGAAACACGGGAGTGCAACATAATGATCAATCATAACACGATATACAAGATAGAGAAAACTAAATATGCATTAATATGTGTTTTGAGTGATTATTCATCTCAAGTATAGACTTGAGTGAGGTCCCAATCAAACCCCTTCGGTTGTTATCTGCAATGACATTCCTAACATCGCCCCTAATGTTGTCATTGATGGCATCATCGTTCTGATTCCTACCATTCCCCTGATTCCTACCTTGGTCGCCTACTTGGGCTACAATAGTGGGAAGTAAGTTCTGCAGTTGTTGTGCAATGATAGTGGAGAAGTCAGGAACTCCATCGACATCGTCATTCACCTCATTACCTCGACCACCTACTTGGCCACCTTGACCATCAATCTCACCATTACCCTGATCACCAGATCGACCTCTAGTTCTACCACCTCCTCTACCAGTCCGTCTACCCGTCCTTCCTCCTCGTGGTGCGGCAGTTGCCGACCAGCACTTCATGTCGTCATTCTTGGCGGCATTATCTACACGAGGGAGGACATAGGTAACGATTGGTAGGCGGAAAGGTCACCATATATATAGTATAACTTAATATACTACGATACACATAATACGGTCCTAAGGTGTCAACACTGTTTTGTGTGAACGATATTACTAAATACGAGTGAGTCGTGATACGTTTATAACTACGTTGGCCACCGTATTTATATCTGTATCCTTTCCCAGTCGTGCCCAGTATTAGGCTCACACATTTCGATGATTGACTTACTAGTACGATATACTATATAACCATATAAGCAAGTAGAAGCGGAACACCGTGCACATAGATCCTAAAACGCAACTATATGACGGTTCTTAGGTTATAGTCTAGGCCAAACCACCTAGTTCTCTATAACCTTGGCTCTGATTACCAATCTGTCACACCTCGACATAGGTGGAAACACGGACATGCGACGAAGAATGATCAATCATAACACAAGATACAAGATAGAAAAAACTAAAATGCATTAATGAGTGTCATGATGATTATTCATCTCAAGTACAGACTTGAGTGAGGTCCCAATCAAGAACACAACAAATAGTCGCCTACAAAACCAAATGCCCATGCAGGGGTCCATACAATCTTAAACATCAATCCTCAAGAAAACAAATCCATAACATACTTCAAAAAACAAGACATCTCAAACATGATCCATACAGGATACACTTAATGTCTACTATCTCACATTTCAACCTTAACGATCATTCTCTTCACCTGAAAATGATACTCGAAAACGTCAACAATAATGTTGGTGAGCTCGTAGGTTTGATTTAAAACCCAGTCAATGTGCCAATATTTTCAACAATCGACTATTGTGCAATATGACGGTGAATATATGCAAACAAACCCATGACTTAGCATCCCCGCTAATCATGTAACATGACCTAGCATCCCCGCTAGTCATCAAACCAGCATATACCAATGCTCTTGGAGTCGCAACTCCGGATGTCACTTACGCACCTAAGGGCCTACCAGCTGGAGCATTTACTTAGGGCAGGACCACCACAAAATATAGAAAATCCTTGCTAATCACATACATTGCCGTGCATCTCGATGCATGCAAGTACAATCAAACCACATAATATTCACATAGCATTCATAAGCACATAAATTATCCCAAAAACAAAACCACATTTCTCATTTTCTCCCAACGGAAAAGATTTAAAAAGTGAGGCTACAAGAACTCACCTCAAGCAAAGGTGTCTGGCCGCAAACTCAATATCACACAAGCAAATGCAACGACGTCCGGCCACGACCTAGTCCAATTAATGTTCCACTTAGACACTCTTTTCCAAAATAGTTTTTCAGATTTGATGCATAGAGGTCAGATGCGCGTTGTAGGTTATTTCTTAAGTTTTAGTGGTGTGATGGTTGACAACATAACTTCAAGTATAATACTTCCAACTAAGGGGTGTCAAATGGGTTGACCGACCTGACCCGGAACCCGATTTAAGCCTTATAGGGAGGGTTGATTCGTTCTAACTTGTCTTATCGGTCTTATCGGGTCCACCCGACCAACCGTAACCTTATGAGGGTCAGGATTAAGGTTATTTTTCATATTTTATCGGGTTCGGGTTCAGCCCGATAAATGTATAAGCCTTTCATTTTTTTAGACCCAACAACACATAACAACCCTAAGTGGCTGTTATATTAACACTTCAAATTAATAGTTTTAGCCCAGTACACTTATTATATGTAAACTACGTAGTTAACAAACAAAAAAAAGTTATGTACTGTAGTCTCAAACCATAAATTTCTGCAGTGTAAACGTGATCCCTACGTGTTACTGTATTATATGTTTGGATAGAGTGGGTTGGGTAACTTTTTTTTTGTAATTTGGAAAAAGTTATGTACTTGGTATCAAACGATAAATTTCTGTTAATAGAACTCTTGTTCAAGTAGAAACTTGTTTAAATTTTGGATAAAGTGACTCTTTGTGAGGACCTAGTGTCTTTTTGTTATGCTTTTGCATGATTAAACATAAAAGTCTTAAAGGTTCATGGTATTTTACTACCGTACATCTTAAGAAATTTAAGGTTTAGAGAAATTTGTCTTAGTCAAAAGTTTCTTTAGGCTTGTTTTTAGAAACTAGTGGCTTCTCTCCTTGACCATCTTTTTAAGTGACATAGGTGACATACTGACATCTCCATATTATTCTCGACATAATCAAATTGTCTTGAATTGTTGACAAACCGAAAAGCCCCTTTCACATGTTGCAACTTATTGTGTTATAAGTGGTATGTTCTTAGATTTTTCGTATTGTCCAAATCACATCAGCAAGTTTAGAATCTTGGATTTTGTTGTCAATCATGTAGGTAAACGAATTAGAACATACTTATCAATGTATGAAAATTTATCTCTATTAAAAATGAAATACTTGGTTCTGTTAGAAGCTACAACATTTTGTTAAAGCATTCTTATCATTGTGCTTTATTTTGTAAAATGTTCCATATATATGCCACTGACCATTGTGATTTCCATGTTCAACCCGATAACAACCCGACAACACAACCCGATTCAACCCGACCCGTTTTAACCCGAAACCTGATAACCTGGTATTTTATAGGGTCGGGTTAGGGTCAATATTTGGGACACCAAAACCCGAATCAACCTGACACGAATAACCCGATAACCCTACAACCCGACCCGATAACACCCCTACTTCCAACTCATACCTTAGTATAGTATATATTTATACTATTTTTTTAAAGGCGAGTTAGTACAGTTACTAAGTTAGTTATTCGATTCCACAGTACTTACCCAGAAGGTAGTCCCTGCCAGCTTCGAATAATAATTAGTGATTCGATTTCATAGTACATACCCAGAAGATAGTCCCTGCCAGCCTCGAATGACGCATCTATGGGGAGAAACACCACATGATCCCACCTTGAAGGAAACCCCCCCCCCCCCCCACGAAGAGACTCGAACTTGAGACCTTTCGCATGTGGTAACAACCTCCCAAAAGACACCCTTGGTGGCCAACCGAGCTAGCCCAGTTAGTTATATACTTATACTATTTAATATAATAGATAAATAATTAAATAGTATTATATATATTATATATGTATTATATTTTACTATATATATATACTATATATATATATCTATAGATTATATATATATATATATATATATATATATATATATATATATATATATATATATATAACTCGGTAAATTCATTCGGTACTCTTAATTACCATTAATTCATCATTTAAGTTATATGAAACGAAACGTTTAATTATACTAACCAATTTAGAAAAATTTCAAAAAAAATATAATTTTTGTCTTTTACTCGATTTATTAAAATAATAATATTTTATTATTTTATTGAAAATCGTGTTTTGAGTAAAAATTCTAAGTATAGATTTTTATGAAATTTTGACATGACCCGTACGTTTATACAACGTTTTCCATGGTTTTAAACCTTAATTTCAAACAATTTTCCACAAATTCACCATTTTCAAACAAAATGCCAAAAATCCATATTTCGCAATGTTTACCAAAACGTATTTTCCAAACGACTTCCAATATGAATTCATAAGTATGTTTCTCTTTCCAAACGTCCGTCAAATCTCTTAAAACGAAAGATATCCATACGTATAATATATACTTTAGGCCCAATACCAAAGCCCATTAGTAAATATAAACCTAAAACAATAAGTAACAAAGTAATATGGACCACAATAAGCACTCAATAAGCCGTGATCCCAATAGCTCTAAAACCAAGCCCATAGGCTTAAAAATAAGCTAATAAGCTACGTATCGTATTTGGCTATCATAATAAGCAATAAAAATAGTGCACAAAAATATAACATACTAAGGTAATAACCAAAAACACTTCTCTTGTGCTTCCTTTCTTAACCGTGAGCTAATAAGCTCAAAATAAGCTTCGAAAATGCTTAAAAATAAGCCAAACAACTCTATATCTAAAATAAGCTACATAGCAAATAAATGTTTTTTAACCATCACGACCACAATATAAAAACTAACAAAACCTTATTATTCTTTCTTTTTGTTCGAACCCCTAACGAACCCTTTTTATCCATTCCCAAACTTTTCATTTTTGATTTTTAACAAACGCACCGTACAACTAACATATATGCCTCATTTAACACTCAAAAGTACAAGTTAAATAAAAAATTATAAAACTTACAAAGAGGGTTTCAAAAAGCGAGAACGGACGCGAACCGACTACCCAAACGTAGTTTAAACGATAACCCGGACACTAGAATCAACCCACGACTCCGCAAATCTTCATGTTTTTTATCAAATTTCAAAAATTATAAGTGTATGTGTGTGTGTGTTTACTCGGACGAACCAACAAGAGAGAAGAAGAGAGAAATGTGTTTTGAAATCATGAAAAGTGTGTATTTAGGATGGATACAAAACTATATAAGCCAAAACTATGTACCAACAAAAGACCAAATAGCTAAAAATAAGCCATATTGTCCCCTCCCCTTTGTCTATAACCGGATAGGGATCCTAGGGGGCTCGGGAGGTCATTTTTTTGTGTCGGGTTCACTTAAAACTCAAAAACCGTTATCGTAAAATATTTCTCGAAGTTACTTAGCATTTTTATTCATCTTAAAAATACTTTTCCAATAACCTAGAGAATCTACACGTCATATTTCTATTTAAATTTCCCAAAATCTCATTTGAACATTATTAGTCGTGTCGGGACTCATTTTTGGCATTTCACGCTATGCCCGGGTCAAACCACCTAGAACACAATTAACATAATAATATCCTCTAAAAAGGATTATTATACACCATATAACCATAAATCACCATCAATCATGTAAATCCATCACCGTCAACACGGTACATATTCTAATAAAACTGATAAATGTCAAATAGTCAAAGGACTAATATTAGAATATTCAAAACACAAAAAGGGTAAGGGTTATACATAATAACATTAAAACCCCTTAGACCCGTACAATCAGATCGCACCACAAAGAAATTAAACCGCAGATAATCACTTATGTGATTTTATTTGCCAAACACTAAAAGTAGATTATTCACGTTCTCAAATCGTGATAATCTAATAATCTATTACATATCGCAAAGCCAAATACCCTCTAAGAAAAAGATTTTACTTTGATTATTAAAACACATTAATGTCACGTAAGCGATATTATCAATTAACTACTTATAATTCACTATGGATCGAAACTAGTCATTCCTATAGTGTGCTTCTAATATAGTGATAATTTAATCTCACAAACCAAAACTTGGCATAAAAAATTAAAAATTACTAGTAGCATACATCATCTCTTATAAGAGCACATCACATGTTAATGCGTGTTCATTAGTTTCTTTTAATTCCTTCATAAATACATAATAACTCTTTATTAATTAGTTTAACAAACCTCATCATCTCTCAATGCCTTCTGTTTTAAAGTCCCAAACCCCTCTTCAAACAATTATATAAACCCGTTTGAGTCTATCAAATATAATTCACAACTTAACCTATCATCTTTTTTCTCATGGCATCCAAAAACTTGATTGCATTCGCCACAGTTTGCTTATTATGGGCATACACTACTTCAGCAAGGGACATTTTTTTTCCGGTGAACGTAAATGTTACAACAAACACAACGGTTAATGGTACTACTGCAAGCACTGACTGTTGGATTGCTTTATATGATGTTAAATCATGTAGCAATGAAATTTCATCGTATTTCAAAAATGGCACTGTAGATATTGGGCCTTCTTGTTGCCAAGCCGTGAAGACTATAACACATGATTGTTGGCCGAACTTGTTGACTATGCTTGGTTTCACGCTTAAGGAAACAAATGTTCTTCGTGGCTATTGTGACGCTAGTGCTTCACCTGCTTCTAGAGATATTCATGCAGTCCAAGCTCTTCATAAGCCAGCTTTTCTTTACAGTAGCAATGGAACCATGGTCTAGTTAGGCTCATGATATGTTTACGTAATTCGGTTTCAGGTCATTAGAGTTTTCAAAATAATAATAAATCTAATAGATTAATCTTGTTCTTGATGTTTCTTATAAAATGGTTAACTTTCCTTTTTATACGGCTAATATTTATATGCTTATATTTATATGCAATCGGTGTAAAAATCACTGCATATTACATTAAGAAGAACTAGGCACAATAAGTTCAGAGAGAAGCTGTGGAAACAAATTTAATTTTGTTAGGTTTATTTCCAAGTCTTTTTCCCAATAATTTTAACTTTTTAATGATATCTTTTATATATAACTTAGTTATAACAATTGTGTACGTACGTGATTTTTTCTAAATTTTTTAATTACATTAGCTCCTGAAGAAGCACATTAAAAAGAAGTCGTCCTCAAAATCAACTCATAACGAAATATCGTAAGCCTTCATATTTGTAATCTTGACATGTTAATTCTAGGGTTAATGACTTGAAAATGTATCCAACTTGTCATTTTTTGTTGTTGTATGTAGCCATCTTTTTTTTTTGTTATTGTATGTATTCAACTTTAAAATTCATCCTATTATATATAGTCTGTTACCTCACATTTGCAACGTTAGTCCATTTAACTAACGAACAATTGCAACGTTAGTCCATTTAATTTTTTTTATTTCGGTTTCAGTTTACGAGCAATAATAAAAAAAATGTAAAAAATTATTTTTTTTTATTTCGGTTTCAGTTTACGAGCAATAATAAAAAGAATAAAAAAAATTAAATTTTTTTTATTTCGGTTTCAGTTTACGAGCAATAATAATTAAAAAAAAATTAAAATTTATTAAATTTTTTTAATTTCGGTTTCAGTTTACGAGCAATAATAAAAAAAATTAAAAATTTAAATTTTTTTATTTCGGTTTCAGTTTACGAGCAATAATAAAAAGAATTAAAAAAAATTATTTCAGTTTCAGTTTACGAGCAATAATAAAAAAATTATTAAATTTTTAAAAAAAAATTATTTTTTTATTATTGCTCGTAAACTGAAACCAAAATAAAAAAATTAAAAAAAAAATCTTACAGATTTTTTTTTAATTTTAATTTTTTTTTATTATTGCAAAAATGGTCCTTGTGGTTTGGCCAAATTGCAGAGGGTATTTAAGTCATTTCAAGTCGACCAAAAATTAATTTTTTTTTATTTTTACTCGTAAACTGAAACCGAAATTAACATAAAATTATTAAATTTTTTTAATTTTTTTTTATTATCGCTCGTAAACTGAAACCGAAATAAAAAAATTTTAATTTTTTTATTATTGCTCGTAAACTGAAACCGATATAAAAAAATTTAATTTTTTAATTTTTTTTTAATTATTGCTCTTAAACTTAAACCGAAATAAAAAATATAATTTTTAAATTTTTTTTATTATTGCTCGTAAACTGAAACCGAAATTAAAAAAATTTAATAAATTTTAAATTTTTTATTATTATTATTGCTCGTAAACTGAAACCGAAATAAAAAAAATTAATAATTTTTTTAATTTTTTTATTATCGCTCGTAAACTGAAACCGAAATAAAAAAAATTAAATTTTTTTATTTTTTTATTATTGCTCGTAAACTGAAACCGATATAAAAAAATTTAAATTTTTAATTTTTTTTTAATTATTGCTCTTAAACTTAAACCGAAATAAAAAATATAATTTTAATTTTTTTTTTATTATTGCTCGTAAACTGAAACCGAAATTAAAAAAATTTAATAAATTTTAATTTTTTATTATTATTGCTCGTAAACTGAAACCGAAATAAAAAAAATTTAAAATTTTTTATTTTTTTTATTATTGCTCGTAAACTGAAACCTATATAAAAAAAATTTAATTTTTAAATTTTGTTTTTAATTATTGCTCTTAAACTTAAACCGAAATAAAAAAAAATAATTTTTTACATTTTTTTTATTATTGCTCGTAAACTGAAACCGAAATAAAAAAAATTAAATGGACTAACGTTGCAACTGTTCGTTAGTTAAATGGACTAACGTTGCAAATGAGAGGTAACAGACTACATATAATAAGATGAATTTTCAAGTTGGATACATACAATAACAAAAAAAAAGATGGCTACATACAATAACAAAAAATGACAAGTTGGATATATTTTCAAGTCATTAGCCCTTTATTTTTAGTGATTATCTTTAAACTCATTTTGCACAGTTTATCATATTCATTTTCTAATATTAAATCATCTATTGACGAGTTTTCATCACTAAAGTAAGAGGATTCGAAACATACCTCACTTGATGCTTGAGCCACTAGACACGTTTCGTTATTGATTTTCTCATCATCTTCTTCATCGCTATCACTCTGACAAATGCTCTTTGGTTCTTGTCTTTTGGTGGTTTTGGACATTCTCCAATAAGATGATTCGGGTCGCCGCATCTAAAGCATTTTCTATCACTTTTACCATTTTTGTCGTCTCGGCTTCTTTGAAACGTCTTTTTGTCGTTCCGAGGTTGTCTCACGAATCTACCTCTTCTCTTAAAGAATTTCTTGAAGTCTCTTACCGCCATGGCATATTCTTCGTCTTCACTCCGAAAGTCAAACACTCTTCATCACTAGATTCTTTCTTAGCCTTTAAAGCAAGAGATTTCCTTTCAACTTTTGCTTTGACTATTTCGGAATCTTTCTTGATGATCATTTCGTGAACTTTGAGGTTTCCGATAAGTTCATCAAGAGATAGTGATGTTAAGTCTTTCGACTCTTCAATTGCTGTGACCTTTGCTCTCCATTTAGGATGTAGAGCCCTAAGAAATTTCTTAACATGTTCTTGCTAAATAACCTCATCAAGAGCTTTTAGATAGTAATTAATAGTATTAAATCTAGCAAAAGCACTATCTATAGATTCGTCTTCGGAAATGACGAATTGTTCATATTGTTGAACCAAAAGGTCGATCTTATTATCTTTGACTTGATTATTACCTTGGTGGGTGATTAACAATGTTTTCCAAATTTCTTTTCCGTATTGCACATGAAAATTCTTTCATATTCTTTTCTAGGCAAAGTATTATAAATAACCATTTTTACTTCATTATTTTTTTGCGAGTCTCTTTTTAAGATCATCGCTTTGTTTTTCAAAAGGGATAATCTCATCTAATTTGGTTTCCGGATTTTGTTGAATGAGTTGAAAATCACCGTTGGTAAATAACACTGACAAAGGATCCAGATCTTTAGATTTAACATATGTTCGAAATCTATTTTTCTAATAAATAAAACTTATGCTTTCAAAAAGTAGCGGTTTTACATAGATTCCCCTTCTAGATATTTGTCGGAATCCATTAGATCGATCCAGCTTTAAAATTAACAATATATTTAAAAATCTTGAGTGACCCTTGGCTTGATTACCAATTTGTGGAAATAGATGGGTGGGGTGGTTCCCTTTGGGGGGTAGGGGGGGGGGTTGAATAGTTTACAGGTTCATTTTGTTTTAAAAACTTTGCTTATAAAATATGTAGATTCGAGGTATATGTTTAACCAATCCACAATATGAACAAACAATATTTAAATAATCTAAGCAATAAAGCTATAATAACATTGCTAATGATATGAAGAGATAGGAAAGGAACATCTAACCAGTCACAAAGTTTATAGTGGTTCGGCTACGAAGCTCTTCTTTGCCCTACTCCACTCCCCGAGTATCCTACTCGAGATTTCACTATGTCAACAAGCTCCCTTCAGGCGGAGAAAACCGTTTACACGTCGTTTACGTTATTTTCTAATACTAAGCTAAATGTCGAGTCCTAATCTTAGCTAGAACCAATCTACCACTTCACAATCAATACACAATCACTAGATCTACACTATCGGATTTATACAATATCGGAATCACACAAATACACAAGATAATTACAATAGAGATTTGATGCTGTGAAGAAAGGAAGGTGAGTCCACTAGTTAAACACTTCGTTTCTTGACGAATACGAGTGTTCTTCTCTTACAACTTGGAATGAGAGGGAAGAGTTGAGACATAAGAGATTAGTTACTTGAAACAAGATCAAGAGATGTTAGTGATCAAGATATTTAGTAAGAGAAAGAAGGGTTTTAGAGAGAGAAAGAAGTGTGGGAAAATTCATGCAAAGAGGTCTGATTTTTAGCAAGGGGTGGACCAGTATTTATAGGCAGGAAAAGCCAACGGTAATTGGCGGCGGTCCCGGCGGTCCCATATATAAAGGGGCCGCAGTGCCTATAAGGGGGCGCCAGGCCATTAAGGGGGCCCACCAGGCCTATAGGGGGCCGCCAGAGACTTCGCTCCCTTTTTTGTCTTTTGTGAGGAATGTTGTATCTGGTATAGAAGCTTCCGTTTTAGGGGGAAAATTTGAATTTCAAATTTTAAGTTTTTAATAAAACTTTTCTTTTAATTAGAATAATGTTTTGTATAATATACTTTGTTAAGATCTTTTGTAAAAATGTAAATGGATAATATAAAATTATATTTTCTTGATCACTAATATGTTTAATTGATTTGTTTGGTTCATACCTTATGTGATTACTAATCTTAGAATGAATTTTTGCGATTAATAATTTTGTAAACGTTTAATTTTATCATAAACATTTTTACATTTTGTTATTATCAAAACGTTGAGAGGTCGAAAAATATAAATAACATTTTTAGACATTATTTGTATTAACATGATTCATCGAACAAGCACTTCTTTAAATTAGATACGTGAAAAGTGTTATGAACCCTGCTTAACTGTTGAGGAAATTTGAGTCTGTAAGCAACGGTTCCTATTTTCGCTAACACCTTGAAAGGTCCGATATACCTCGGGTTCAACTTCCCTCGTTTGCCAAAATAGATAACCCCTTTCCAAGGTGAAACCTTCAACATGACTTTGTCACCGACTTGAAATTCTAAGGGCTTACGCCTCACATCAGCGTAACTCTTCTGACGATCACGACCGGATTGAATTCTGCTTTTTATCTGAATGATTTTTTCGGTAGTCTCGTGAACAATTTCTGGGCCAGTGAGCTAAACATCTCCGACCTCGGCTCAGCAAACAGGTGATCGACACTTTCGACCATAGAGTGCCTCAAATGATGCAGCTTTAATGCTAGTGTGATAACTTTTGTTGTATGAGAACTCTACTAGTGGCAAGTGTCTATCCCATCCATTTCCAAAGTCTATTACGCAGGCGCGTAACATGTATTCAAGTGTCAGAATGGTTCTTTC
The DNA here is from genome assembly GCA_026074375.1 of Tanacetum coccineum. Lineage (NCBI taxonomy): Eukaryota > Viridiplantae > Streptophyta > Magnoliopsida > Asterales > Asteraceae > Tanacetum > Tanacetum coccineum. Next base: position 64,436 of record BQNB010003818.1, read on the forward strand.
GCTTTATCCATTAGTCTGCCGATGTTAAGCAGTACTCATATCCAATTAAGTACCCAAAGCTTTCTGGAATGCCTGCCAGAACTGTGATGTAGATCTGCCATCACGGTCAGAGATGATAGAGACCGAAACTCCATGCTTGAGACCACTTCTTTCATGTAAAGTCTCATCAGTCTCTCCATCGAATCGGTTTCCTTCATTGGCAAAAAGTGAGCAGACTTGGTAAGACGATCTACAATCACCCAAATGGTATCATAACCACTTGACAAAGAATTTCAACCCCGAAATTCAGCTACTGACAGAACTAAATAGATGCGGATACTTAAGTCTCATCTGATCCTCACGTTCCTACGTGAATTCAGGTCTATGTTCGAATTCCACCGAACCTTGACGGTTGCAATTCTACTCCTCTTAAGCTTCTTGAACTCTCTCTCCAAGATTTCCACAGGCTCTTCCACAAAATTCAACTTAGCATCTACTTGGATCTCGTCCAAGGGCACTTGCAGTGTTGGATCAGCCAAACACTTCTTAAGGTTCGACACGTGGAACGTGTCATGAACACCATTCAACTCCTTGGGTAGTCTAAGTCTATAGGCTACAAGACCTACCTTCTCAACGATCTCAAAAGGTCCAACAAATCTAGGTGTTAGTTTCCTCTTCTTCCCAAAGCGTACCATACCTATCCAAGGCGATACTTTGAGCAAGACATGGCCACCTACTCTAAACTTTAGAGGCTTCCTCCTCTTATCGGCATAACTTTTCTGGCGATCACGCGCAACCTTAAGTCTATCCTTAATATGCGAGATCTTCTCAGTGGTCTCTTGCACTAACTCAGGTCCTATTAACTGACCCTCTCCAACCTCAGCCCACATAATCAGGGAACGACACTTCCTACCATATAAAGCCTCAAACGGCGCACATCTCACACTAGAATGATAACTATTGTTATATGAAAACTCCACTGGTGGAAGATGAACATCCCAACTTCCCCTAAAGTCTAGGACGCACACTCTAAGCATATCTTCAAAAGTCTAGATTGTACGCTTACTCTGACCGTTGGTCTAAGGGTGGTAAGCCGTACTCATGTCTAAACGGTTTCCTAATGCCTCTTGCATTGACTGCCAAAACCTTGACGTAAATCAACTATCATGATCAGATATGATCGAGATCGGCACACCGTGCCTAGCAACAATCTCATTCAGATAGAGTCTAGCTAACCTATCCATCTTATAATCCTCACGCATAGGAATAAAATAAGTAGACTTAGTCAATCGGTCCACAATGACCCAGATTGTATCATGCCCACTACTAGTCCTTGGTAACTTAGTAACAAAATTCATTGTTATCCCTTCCCATTTCCATTCGGGAATCTCATGTTGCTGGAGTAAGCCAGATGGCCTTTGATGCTCAGCCTTAACCTTTAAACAAGTCAAACACCTACTCACATAAACAGTTATATCCTTCTTCATTCATGGCCGCCAATACCTATCTCTAAGGTCATAATACATCTTATCAGCTCCTGTGTGTACATAATACTTTGACTTATGGGCTTCGTCCATTATCAGGGTTCTCACATCACCCTTCAAAGGGACCCATATTCGATCCAGATAGTACAAAGCTCCATCACTCCTATGTTCTATCATCTCATCTAAACCTTTCTATAATCTCGCAAACTCATTACATGCCTCCTTCTGAGCCGTCAGTATCCTATCCTTGATACTTGACTGAAGGGTCATATTCATAGCTTGAACTCTCTTAGGTTTCACTCTCTCTTTCCTACTCAGTGCATCAGCTACTACATTCGCCTTACCAGGGTGGTAGCGAATTTCACAGTCATAATCACTAAAAAGCTCTATCCAGCGATGTTGTTGCATGTTCAATTCCTTTTGACTAAAGATATGTTGGAGACTCTTATGATCGGTATATATGACACTCTTTGTCCCATACAAATAATGTCTCTAAATCTTAAGTGCAAACACAACCGCACCCAGTTCCAAATCATGGGTGGTGTAATTCTATTCATGAATTTTCAACTGTCTAGACGCATATGCTATAACCTTACCTCTTTGCATCAACACACAACCTAGTCCTAATCCGGACGCATCATAATATACCATAAAATCTTTTGGTCCATCGAGGAGAGCTAGAACAGGTGCATCACACAACTTACCCTTCAAAGTTTGAAATGCATTCTCCTGTTCTTTACCCCAATCAAAGGTCTTACTTTTTTGAGTCATGATAGTAAGCGGCTTAGCTATCTTAGAAAATTTCTCAATAAACCTACGGTAATACCCTGCCAATCCAAAAAATAAACGAACTTCAGACGAAGTTCTAAGGGCTTTCCAATTCTTAACAGCTTCAATCTTACTAAGGTCTACATGAATACAATCTTCATTAATCATATGCCCAAGAAACTGTACTTCTCACAACCAGAATTCACACTTAGAAAACTTAGCATATAATTTCTCTTTCTTGAGCAGTTCTAAGACTAGTCCTAGGTGTACTTCATGCTTTTCCTGGGTCTTAGAATAAACCAAAATATCATCAATGAACACTGTCACACCCCGCCAAGGCGGAAACGCGAGGCATAACGAGAATGGATATCATCACAACACATGGTGTCTATATAGAGAATACTAAAATGCATACAATAAAGTAAAGTATAGACACAAAGTGTCATAACAATACCCATAACTAAGCAAAACATAAAAGGCGTCTTTATTGATGAAAAGGAAGTTCTCGTCAATAAGAGACATGCAACATATATCCATACAATGCTAAACATCCACATATAAACTTCAAGATCATCTTAAGGTCTCTTTCTAGCCACTTCTCACTATCTTAAGAATCCTTATGACTTCACACCTGAAAATGATGCTTAAACGTCAACACAATGGTTGGTGAGAGTCATAGGTTTAAGACATACAAATCAATCTTTTAAATCCAATTACTGTGATTAACAAAACAATATAGGACAATTATGCAAAATATGAACTTATGCTAACATGCAATCCACATACTAGGTAGGAACGTTACCCCCGATCCATTACAACAACTGGGTAGGAACGTTACCCCCGATCCAATGTGTCACTTACGCACCTAAAAGTCTACCAGCTGAAGCTTATAATTAGGCATGGACCCCAAATAGGTAGGAACGTTACCCCCGATCCAATGGGTAGGCGTACCCCTCCGATCCAATTCAATAACACATTTATCGTGCAACAATAAGTCATATAACAGTCACACATTGTCCATACTCAATTTAACACATAATCACAGCAATTCAAAACCTTTTAAAACACAAGCATCATTTCCATCCCAATTTAAAAACATTAAAAAGCGGGACTATGAAACTCACCTGATGCTTAGCTTCCAAAAGGATCCAACAAAACTTCATAAAATTTCACGAACAATCAAAACAATTAAACACATTATAAGCTACCATCAATTAGGTATTCAACCCAATATGATGTAACCTCAACAATGATGGATATCTAAGCTATCTACCACTGCTCTCTACTTGTTTTAATCCTTTTCCAACTCCTACACATACCCTTTACCCTTCAATGTTACGTTTTAAACTTTCTGGTTTTAAGCAGAATTTTACTCTCACTTGCACGCCCTAAACGCCCTACTTAAACACTCCCATAATTCAAACCAAAATTCATCATGCTACATATATGTCCTATGAACCTCTCATAGCTCTCCCAAAGCCATTACCCTTTTACAAATACCCCTTAGAAATTCATTAGTCCAATGTGTCTAGAATTCGTCCAGAATATGACCTTCCAAAAGTATGACATTGGTTGACCAACTTAGACTTCACTATGACCTTAGCCAAAATTCAGGGTACACAAAAAATATATGAACTAACTTTCACGTGACTTAGAGCCTCTAACTCAATGTCTAAGTATTTTTAGAAAAATAAAAACCAAAACTGAAATTCGTCACTGTTTTACACACTGATTTTGTAATGACCATTTGACCCACTTCCCGACCATAAAAACTCATGAGGCCGACTTTTCTGAAAAGTAGACTCTCTGAGGTTATCTCCAGTATATTGCAAATTATTTATTTGATCTTTTATGACCGAGTTATGATCTCTACAAGTCTAACTAAATTTCTGCAGTGAATTAAAACGACTATCCTTAAAGATTAAACCCTAACCGACGATCCCAATCATGCAAACAATTAAACTAATGATCAAACATGACCTATAAATCATAAACTTCCAGAAACCTAAGAACCCTAATTTATAAACCCTAATTTATAACCCTAATCCATCATGTTTTGATTACTAGAATTAAAAAATTAAAACTAGAATTGAACAAGATTAGAAAATTTACCTTAGCAAAGAAAACCCTAGCTTTTTTTTCCTTCCTCTTTTCTCCTCTCTATGGCCGGCCGAACAATAGTGTAATAGGAGTTAGGGATTTATGATTTATATTTATAGGCATCCTAGTAGAGTTGTAGGTCAAGTCTAATTAGGTTTAGATTTGGATTAGGACTTTAAATATATTTTTTTTCCTTTTTACCCTTAAATCGGCCGAATGGCCTTTATCTCTTTTTTTTATTTTTTATTTTTTGTTGTTTTATTAATTACATATTTATTTATATTTTTAATTAATTTGACTATACCTTTTTGCTTAAACGCAGTTTACTACCTTTCTAAAAATAACTTTTCATTTCCAACCTAACTTTCCAAAAATAGAAATTTTTCTCAACTACACTTCTAGGGTCAAAACTTATCTTAAATTACTAACAAAAATACATATACGTATTTATACTTACACAATTAACACGCAAACGCTCAATTTTCAATAATCATTTCCTTGTCATTAAAAATGAACGAAATGAACTCAACAAATTTCCCCATCATTCTAATCTCATTGAGATGATCACACTCAATAGATTGGTTTCCAATAACCCACATAAACGCACAAAACCACATAAAATCACATAAAATCACATAAACCGAACATTGCAACAGGCATTTAAGTCAACACTAACGGTTTGACTAACCTGCTCAAGCCATGGTTGTCACAGTATCCCCTCCTTTAGGAAATCTCGTCCCGAGATTTAACCAGCAGATGCATCAACTTGCTCAACAAATAACTGAGGATACTTAGACCTCATATAATCTTCACGTTCCCATGTATACTCAGGTCCACGCTTAGAATTCCAACGAACCTTTACTAACGCTATCTTACTACGCTTTAAACTCTTAACTTCACGATCCAAAATCTCTACCGGTTCCTCAACAAAACGAAGAGTTTTGTCAACCTTTATCTCATCTAATGGCACATGCAAACTAGCATCCGCCAAACATTTCTTTAGGTTTGACACATGAAACGTATCAAGTATTCCACTCAATTCCTCAGGCAATCTTAATCGATAAGCTACAGGACCGATCCTTTTAAGAATCTCAAAGGGTCCTACGTATCTCAGTGCTAACTTTCCCTTTTTCCCAAAATGAATTACACCTTTCCATGGTGATACTTTCCAGCCACATAAGTCAATACTAACGGTTTGCCTAACCGCTCAAATCAGGTTTGCACAGTATCCCCTCGCTTTAGTAATCTCGTCCCGAGATCTAATACAATTTACCAAGCTCGAACGACAAATAAAACCAATTGAGGGATACTTAACTTCATATAATCCTCGACGTTCCCAAGTAAACTCAGGACCACGCTAGAATCCACTAACGAACCTTTACTAACGCTAACTTACTACGCTTTAAAACTTTTAAAACTTCACGCTCCATTATCCTCTACAGGTTCCTCAACAAGAACGAAGAGTTTTGTTAATCTTTATACAATCTAATGGCACATGCAAACTAAGCATCAGCTAAATATTTCTTCAAGTTGACACATGAAACGTAATCATGTACTATTCCACTTACATAATTCCTCAGGCAACCTAATCGATAAGGCCTACAGTGACCTATCCTTTAAGAAACCATCCAAATGGTCCTAGACGTATCTCAGTGCTAACTTTCCCTACTTCCTAAAACGAATACACTTCCAATGGTGATACTATTCAACATCACTATCGAATCTCCTAGCTTTGAATTTCCACTGGTTTGCGGTCATTTGTCAGCATAGCACTTTTGATGATCTCTTGCGGCTTTGAGCTTCTCCTTTAGTCAATACAACTTTTTCATTCCATATTCTATGAACCAATTCAGGTCCAATCAGACTACTTCTCCATTCTCACCCATAAAACAGGCGACACACACTTCCTACCGTACAAATGGCTTCAAACGGAATCACACCCGAATGCTTACTTGATAACTACCCACTCAAATCGATAACACATGCCCATTATTCCTCTAAATCTAAATCATATAACGTTCACTTTGTCCATCCGCTTTAGGATGATAAGCAGTACTCAAATCTAATCGCGTCACTAACACTTTCTGTAGCGTCTGCCAAAACTACGAAGTAAATCATCCATCTAAATCTGAGTTGATCATCACCAGAATTCCATTCCTTGCTATATCTCAACTCAATATAAAATTCTTTGCCAACTTCACATCCTTTAAAAACTCTTATATTAAGCTAGAAAATGAGCTACTTGTCAGTTTCGACCCATCACCCAAATCAACATCATATCACTTACTCTTGGACCTTGGAATATTTCTGATAAAATCCATGATGATTCTTGATATGTGTGAAAACACATATCCTTTTTATATAAAAATAGGCCCTAAAAAGACAAAATTATGCTTAAAAGGTTATATATTGCTTGATTTGTCTTTGTGATGTGTAGTTAACGTATAATTGCAAAAAATCTCTCAAGAAAACGATCAACAACCGACAAAACACGTGACACGGGAACGTAAAATAGAAATACAATAGCTGGGAGATGCAATAAAGGTCAAAAGAAAGTAACCTTTGGCAAACAAAGGTCAACTCACTAAATGACAAATCCCAAAATCCCCAAAACAGTCCCTCAAAGAAAACCAAAATTGCAAAAATAGTCCCTAAGCCCTAACGGTGTTAACTCTTTAATATATAAAGAGTTAACACCCGTTAACTCTTATATAAACCAAATCCAAAACCTGTTATCCTAAAGCCCGAGCCCAAAACACACTCTTGGCACAAACCTTTTATATAAACCCGAAGTTAAAATAAAACCCAGGTAAAAAAAAAGTCAAACCCTTTTGTACAAGTTTTCACGCAGGAAAAGAAGTTACCACTGTTCACCATCTCCTTCGTTTAACCTCGAGCTCAAAACAAAGGGTAAAATCAAATTGAGGACGTGGCCATGAAATTCAAGTGATAAAGGACACCTTGGCAGAGTTAAACGTCACATGATGCTCTCATTGGCCAATTCCCAAAAGGAAGGACACGTGTACAATGAAGGAAACACACCAAGGACTAGTATTTTGCACTAAAAGACTTGAAAAAGAAGCACAATGGCTTTGACACACGGAATGCCACGTTGGCATTCCGTGTGCTCACCAAAGTGATCTAACGGCTTAAGATAAAGATCCAATGATTGGCAAGATTCAAGGGCAAGGATTTATGGGAGCGTCTAACAAACTCCAGGACCTAAAAGCTTCTCTGAAGGCTATATAAAGCCTCTCACATTCACATACGGGGATATCTAGTTTTTTTTAGCTTTCAAAATTTAGCTTAAGGTAATATTTTTAGCATTTGTAATTTTCAAATTCAGTATGTAATTCATTTTTCAAAAGATTGTAATCAATTTCAACTTAATGAAATTTAGTGTTCTTTTATTCAATCTATCATAAGCTCTTGTAAACTTCAAATGTTGTCAGTCACTGTTTCAAAAGCTCCTAACAAGCTCATCTTAAGCTCTTTGAGTCTCTAAGCTCAAATTGAGCTCATAATAAGCATATTACTCTACTATAAACTATAAAAATCAGTTAATTACTTTGGCCTATTGGATTTTGAGCTTTGGATGATGACTAGACCATAAATTCATAAGACTTACTAGCTTATCACTTGATAAGCTAGAGCTGTAGAAAATAGCTCCCTTGATGCTTATTGCCATTGTTCAGCCAAGGTTTCTGTAAGTTTCTTTTAAATTCAGTATCCTAGTTTTAATTTTGCATTTGCTTATTTTTCTGCTTAAACTCTAGCATATTTGTCTTAACTTTGGATTCATATGCTATTAATCTTGTTTGACTATCTGTTTTTAGCTTTTATAGCATAGATCTTAGTTTTTCATAATTTGTCTTAAAAATCAATAAAAAATAAAAAAAATTAGCATACATAGTAGCTTATTGTTTCTGGCTTATTTGCTTATAGTTTTATGCTTATTAAGGTTGTTATAATCTGTTCATTATCTGGTATACAAGTTTTAACCACTAGATTTAAATCTCATAAGCTTAAATGGATTTTCATAAAATTAATGGGGTGTTTGGCTTAGCAGTACTAACCATAAGTTAGCACTGCTTGAGACCATTTGGTCTTAAGATTTTAGTTTTGATCTTTCATTTTAATCTATTTGTGCTATATTCATACGCTAGGATAAGGATAATTAGTTTTTCATAAGTTAGGTTAATATTAGTCTAAATCTGTTAAGGGTCATTTGTATTTCTAGATTCAAATCAATTTAGTAAATGCTCATGCCTATTTTTGTCCTAAGATTTTTTTATTTTTTTTTTTTTTTTCATTTTTGTGTTTTTGTTGCTTTTAAAGCATAGAATTAAATGTCTTTGGCCTGCATTTTGTCTGGTTTGATTTTGAGTTTTAATTGTGCACATTGCATCAGACAGAAAAAGCAGTTTCAATTCAATAATTCAGAGGGTATAGGTTGTTTTTAGGATAAGATTTTCAATCTTTGAGAAGTTTGTGGTCCATATTTTACATGTTTCTAGCTAGTTTTCATTAAATAGCTTAATTACATATATGTTTTTAGCTTTTAAAATTGGCTTTTGTCTTTTCATTTTCAAAATAAAACTCAGCATGATCTGAGCCTTAGGTCTGTTTTCAAAGTGCTTTTGTAATAAGCAATTGAGTTTCAAACCTTGTTTCAAAAGTTGATTTTGGAAGCTTATTAGTTGTAGTATAAGCTTGCATAAGCTATTTCCCCACAAGGATCCAAGAGCTTATCAAAAAATAAAGCCTCAAAGATCCCTATAGGGACTGTTTGGGTCTCAGATTTTGTCAAGTGCTTATTTCAGTTTTTATAGCTTATTTTCTTAAACTTTTGCTTAATTTGTTCTTAAATTAGCTTATTAGGTTAGTTTAAATTAGTTCTTAGCTTATTAAGTCAGCTTGTTGCTTAATTTAGTTTTTTTTCATTAAAACCAAAAACCTGCAAAAAACATTCACAAAAAACAGAAAAGAAGTCACTGGCATCAAACGAAGGAAGAAGAATAAGAACTTAACACAAAACAAATGAGCTGTCAAAAATTAAACCAACAGCACAAAGACGGAGGCCAAAAACAACGAACCGGGTCGGGGGGGGGGGGGGGGGGGGGGGGGGGGGGGGGGGGGGGGGGGGGGGGGGGGGGGGGGGGTGGCCCCCGCCAGACCGATACAAAAACCTGAGTGTACCTTTATTATACATAACTAGCGGGCACGAGTCAAACGACACAGATATGGGGGGGAGACAGCGAGCGTCCCCATCGCACACCAGAACAAATAGAGGCCCGAGGTCCACCGCACTCCGGGATCGTCTAGGCCCAAACACTCACCTGCCCATCCCCCTCAACCCCGCAAAAGGAGAGAGATCGCCACACACAAAAACAGCCAGCCAAACAGACCAGCACACATACAACTAGCCTCTTGTGGAGGTAGGCACCACCCCAAACGATGTGGCAGTGCGTATCCTCTTTGGAGACCATATTTAGTGCCTCCCCCTAAAACCCTAACCTTCTCCCACCTTGCCACACAGGGACTCCACCCGTTCACCCATACACAATCACGACCCGACGTTCACGAGGGGGGGGGGGGGGGGGGGGGGGTGGGGGGGGTTGCACTCACAACTCATCACAAGGGGCCCCGACCCAACCACAAACAGCACCACAACACACAACTCGGCGATTTAAATGCTGATAGAAAAACGTCGGGGGGTACCTCGAAAGAAAAACGAAATGGGGTAGATCGTAAAATTCAACAAAGGAAAGAAAAAAAAAACCAGACAGCCAGATGACTAACATGATAACAACGAAACACCAGTAAAAAACGTGAAAACAGCAAAAAGAGGGATGCGATACACAAAGAACCAACAAACGACTAAACCCCACCCCTACATAAGACTAAAAGTACTTTTTTATAGTGCTTTTTCCAATTTGCTTAATCTGAATTTACCAAAAAAGTAAGTAGTGGTAATGCCAATCTAAAACTAAATAGCTATATTCTTAAAGTAGAGTAAAAAACTTTCTGGCCTAAGATTCACTTATAAGACTTATTTTTATAAGCTCAAATGTCTGTCTAGGGAACTGTTATGTCTATTAGTTTTAATAAAAGAGCTTATTTAGTCTTCTAGCTTATTGCTTGCTTATTTTTAGTTCTGTTTAGCTCATTAGCTTAGGTTTAGCATATTATAGCTTATTCAGTCTTAACTTTATCAACTTATATTCCTTCTAGCTTAATAGATTAAGGAAAACTCTAAAATTAAGCTAAATAATAACTGTCAAGTTTTAAGCTGTTTTAACAACTTGATTTAAGAGGCTTATTCATTAAAAATTTCTTATTAAAAGTGCTAATTTTAGCTTATTTACATCGTTATGCTGTTTATAATTTTTTCAAAAATAATATAAAGGGAAAGTGGAAATCGAGGTGAGCAAGACACTAACCCCCGACCTCAACACCCTCTACCCTTTTATAACAACACAACACACACTCACTAATTACCAACGAACCCAGGGCATTTCATTATAAACTTCCGCAAAGTTTAATACTGTATCCACGTTTCTCCCTTTTTGCTTATAACAGTTTTAAGCTTATTAATCAGCTTATATCTGATAAGCTCAGTGTAAACAACATATATTTTCCTAGGTTTTATAGTTTAATCTATTTTCACATATTTTTTTAGAAAGAAATTTTATAAATTAGTTAGTATTATTAAAAAAACCATTTATTTGTTATTAAAAACTTTAAAAATTATAATTCATAAAAAAAAAATATTAGAAAAATAATCAAAAAAATATAACTCTTTTTTTAGAAAATTTTCTTTATTATAACGTCATAAAGTTTCTAGGAAAATTAGTTTTGCTTCGTAGGGTTTAATTGCAAAATTTCATTTTTTAAAGAACGGGATTCGTTCCCGTTTACATTTTTCGTGTTTTAAAGCTCATTTCAATTCCGTTTTTGTTAGTTTTCTTTAAACTTACTTTTTAGTCAATTAGAGTCTGTTTAAAAAGAAATTTTCATTTTAGGTTTAATTTTAGAAATTTAGAGTTTTTAATTGCAATTTAAGGTTCTCGTTTTGCGTTTTTAGTTAAAGTTTAATTTCCCGTATTTGTTTTCGTGCTTAGTTGTTATCATTTGCTTATTTTAATTTGTAGAAGTAGATAATCAAATCAATTTTTGTTTCCAATTCAAATCATTGTCCGAACAACAAACGTGGTTTCAATTTCACAAATCGTTGGGGAATAACGACCCGAGAATCATACTTCCCGGTTAATATACGTATTATATTATATATATTTTGAAGATTTTCCTTTTTACCTTTGTCCTCAAGGGTAATTTGGTAATTTTCCATCATATTATATTTTATCTTAATACGTGTATAAGATTGCTGCAATCAATTTTTGGCGTCGTAGCCGAGGACTTGTGATTAAGATTCTCTCGTTTGAAGTTTGTTGATCGTGTTTTGAAGAACCTTTCGTTTTCGAAAGTTACACTTTTATAAAATAAAAAATATAATAAAAATATAAAAAGTAAAAAATATTTTTCTTTTCTTTTATTAGTATAATTATCATATAAAAAAAACAAAAATCAAAAATATAAAAATTGTCCATAAAAAGAATAAATAAAAAATAAAAAATAAACAAAGTTGGTAAAAGAACACCAACAAATAATACCTTCAATTGAGGTATTATCCATTAGTAAGTTCCCAACTCGAATCAAAGATTTAAAAACTTGTCATTTGTGTCATTTACGAAATACGGCTCACCTTAAAAAGTAAAAAATTTTAAGAGCTACCGTGAAGTAAGTTTGATTATTTAGTTTAAGTTGTCTTCTCGTTATCCGTTAAAATAGATTGTTAAAAGAAAAAAAATTAGTTTAAATTTTCTTTTTCTATTTTGTGCATGCGCACTCGTTCTCAAACCCGCAACTTTAACCGTCAACAACAAGCCCCACCGGCTGTTGTAGAACCATTTAATTTAGAAGAACCTTTTGATAATCCTCCCCTAGTTCTGATGGCCGATAACTGGACTATGGCGGAATTGCTCCAAGCACCCACCGAGGGGTACGAGGATGCAATCGTAATTCCCTAAATCAACACTAATTTTGAGTTAAAGCATGGTTTGATCAATCTTGTTCAAAATAAGCAGTTTTTCGGACATGATAAAGAGGATCCACATGCTCACATCCGCTATTTCAACAATATCACCTCAACGATGAGATTCTCGGACAGTCCCTACCGACAAGTCAATTTCACTTATGATTTTTCCAATTTTCCTCTCGAAGGTTCAGCCCGTATTTGGTTTAGCCAGATTAACTACTCGATCAATTTTGACCTATGGATGACTTGTTTCAAAATTCATTATCAAGTTATTTCCCTCCTTCAAACCGATAAAAAAATGACAAATCTTCGAAACAAAATCACGAGATTTCAACAAAGATTTGACGAGTCGTTTTACGAGGCTTGGGATCGATTTAATGATCTTCTTCGAGCATGCCCACATCACGGATTTTCAGAATTACATCAACTAGATACATTTTACAATGCTTTGAATGCTAATGATCAAGATTCGTTGAATTCCGCTGCGGGTGGAAACTTTTTGGATAAAAGCCTCTGAATGCCATGAAAATTATCAATAGTAAATCCAAGTTCGTAATTCACAAAACAAGGCACTAGTCGTGCCAAAGTGAGTTCGAATTCATCTAACCCCCGGAATTTTCACCCGAAGTTGCTTCGCTCTTACAGACCGAATTTTACTGAACTTAAGAAATAAGATGAAGTCTCTGCTTATCGACAAGCCAAAAGCCAAGCTCCCGTGCCCGTAAAAGCGGTCGAGCAGAGTTGTGTAACTTGTGGAGGTCCTCAATCTTATAAAAATTGTCCAAGCCACCGATGGCAATGTTTATCGAGACAACATTCAAGAGTAACGTTTCACACAACAGCTGACAGCTAATATCAATCAATAAATACCAATTCTAGACCTCCATTGTTGAGGCAAAGCAAATCCGACCTACTAGTTCCTCCGATTCAAAACAATCAAAACCGTTTCAATCAAATCAAGGGAACTATTTTCAAAACCAAAAAAAGAGGAACTAGTTCAATCAAAACCGTGGAAATAACTTCTACCAAGGACAAGTTTATCAACCTCCGACTAGTCAACCACCGGTTTACCAAGCTCACCCTTATCAAGCTCCTGCTCCGCAAATGCAAGGTGTTTCAAAAACCGATTTTGAGAATTATGTCAAGGCTAATGATGCAGTATTAAGGAATATGCAAAATCAAGGCCAAGGTTTACAGAAACATGAACGACAAATTTAATAGAGATGCGTTCTAAGGTTTGTAAAATCAATACCCCCCGGCTTCAACTTCGAGTTCAGGTTCTCTTCCCAAGTAACACCGTTGCACCGAAGGAAGACTTTAAAGGGTATATACTACCCGAACGGTTGGTTGCTTATCAAGGACCTACGATTCCTACTACTTCTTCTCCTAAAGTAGTAGAACGTAAAACCGAGGTGACAAAGGACAACGATTTTTTCCTACTAATAACGGAATTACCGAAGACGTCCAACCTCCGGTTGTCCCAGTTGAAAACCAAAATCCAGTTTCCAAGCCAGTTGTTGCTCCCGTTAGTGCACCGATGCCTAACCCGAACCGTCGATATCTATCCTTCAAGGCAAAATGACAGAAGCGCCGTGAAAATGCTAACGAACAAAAAAAGAAATTCTACGAAATCTTTAAAGATAAAGAGTTCGAAATTATCTTCGAGTGATGCTTTAAAACTCGAATGCCAAATTTGCTTCATCTCTTAAAAGCCTTAATCAAAATAAAAAGAAAAACTAATGATAATGGCTATAAACCCCTTTGAACGAACATTGCTCGCGGTACCCCATACTTAACAAGTTACTACCTTACCCACGAAAACTTGGTGACCTCCGACAGATTCTTAATGTCCATGTAAATTTCCCATAATGGATGAATGCCTTAGCCTTGGCCGATCTTGGCGTGAAGCATAAAACCCATGCCATTTTCCGTGTGGAAAAAGCGCAACCTTCCAAACCTGACTCCGACGTGCATGACACTAGAACTAGCTGACCGTTCGATCTCCCGACCAATCGGTATTGCTAAAGATGTCAACGTTAAAGTTGGTGTATTCTAGTTTCCAGCCAACTTCGTGTCGTAGAATTTTGAACCAGAACCCTCGGTACACTCTAATTCTCCAGGAGGTATTTGCGCTTAAGACCAAGTCTGAATTGCAAGACGTGTACGAAGTGAATAACCCTTCAAGTAGACAATGAGGCCATTACTTTACAATCTGATCAACGTTTCTGAGGATACTCGAATTAATTATTAAGATATGACGGCGAACCGAATCGACGTGTTGAATTAGCTTTGGTGAGGAGTATTCTCAGAAGTTCTAGATTTTCCAACGTGATTGCGAGTAGCAATCCCACTCCCGGATATGACCCGATAGTTTCAAATTCTTCTTCGACTCTCACTCCTTTGGGATAGTGATTTTCTACTTCTAGAAGAAGCTGATGCCTTTCTTGCTCTAGTCGACGATCCAACTTCACCGAAAGTTGATGAATCTTATTATGACCCAGAGGGGGACATTTTTATTCTCGAAGCACTCTTTAACAGTGATCCTTCACCTCCTCGCTGAACCAAGGAAATTATTTGGCAGAAATTAAAAAGGAACTTAAACTGTGTGAAGCTAAAACTGCCAAATCTTCAATTGATGAACCTCCCGAGTCGAAACTTAAGTACTTACCGCCTCATCTCGAATATGCATTTTTGGAAGACAACAACAAGTGCCAGTCATAATTGCAAAGATTGAGTATCATGAAAAGACCGCTCTCAAAAACTGATCTAAAGTCCCGAAAGCAAGCATGCTTGGAAACTCTCGCGACATAAAGGGGTATTAACCCGGAATTTGTTCTCATAAAATTCTAAATGGAAAAAGGACTATGGCTAACGAAACACGGTCCAACATCAGAGAGGGGTTAATCCAAAGATCCATGATTTCATTAAAAAAGGTTGAAAAACTTCTTATCTGGGATTGATCTACCCAATCTCGGATAGTCCCTTGGGTGAGGCCTAGTGCACTGTTTGCCAAAGAAAGGAAGGATGACCGTAAGTGACCAATGATAAATGAGTTAGTACCAAACTAGACTTGTACAGGATGGAGAGATAGTATTGATTACCGTAAATTGAAACGAAATCCACACCGGAAAGACCACTCCCTTTTGCCGTTTATGGATATAAATGCTTGAGAGACTCGCAGGAAATGAATACAATTGTTTCCTCCGATAAAGTTTTATCAAGGTTACTTTCCAAATACCAATCGATTTCGAAGATCAGGAAAAGACCAACATTCACACTGCCATGATGGAAGGAGGACGGAACATATGCTTTACCGCCGCATGCTTTCGGCTTAATGCAATGCACCGAGGCACGTTGCCAGCGGTGGTAATGATGGCTATCTTCCATGATATGATTGAAAGATTGAAGGAAGTTTTTTCATGGATTACTTTCATTTTTTGAAATTCTTTCCAACGTGGCCGATTCCAATTTTAGAAAAGATCCTTAAATGGTGTGAAAGACACTAATTTGGCTCTAAATTGGAAAAAGCCATTTTATGGTGAAAGAAGGCATCGTACTTGGAGACATAAAAATTTCAAAAATGGAAAAAGTCGACAAAGCCAAAATATACGTCATTGCTTTACCTCACCCAACTAACGTCAAGGGTATTAGGAGTTTTCTCGGACATGCAGGTTTCTATCGTAGATTCATCAAGGACTTTTCAAAAATTTCTCGACCCATGACCCATCTCCTTGAGAAAAACACTCCTTTCATTTTCTCCGAGGAATGCATTCAAGCTTTTCAGACCTTAAAGAAGAAATTAACAGAAGCTCAAATTCTGATTGCCCCCAACTAGGACCAGCCCTTTGAGCTTATGTGCGATGCTAGCGACTATGCCATAGGTGCGGTTCTGGGGCAACGAATTGAGAAACACTTTAGGCCTATACATTATGCAAGCAAAACAATAACTGAGGCGGAATCAAACTACACCACAACAGAAAAGGAAAATGTTAGCTGTGGTGTACGCTTTCGAAAAATTCCGGTCATACCTCATCATGAATAAAAGCATAGTGTATAAACGGACACATTCGCCCTTAAGGTACCTATTTGCTAAGAAAGATCCAAGGCAAGATTGCTATTATGGGTTCTCCTTCTTCAGTAATTTTGATTTTAAATGTAATTGATACGAAGGGAGCCGAGAACTACGCAGCCGATTCAATCTTTCCCGATTAGAAAACCCGTATGAAAATGTTCCTCGATCCAAAGGAAATAAACGAAAATTTTTCCTCTCGAGACACTTAATATGGTGATTTCTCGTGGTGACCTAAGTACCCCGTGGTTTGTCGATTATGCAAATTACCACGCGGGGAATTTCATTGTCAAAGGAATGTCAACTCAGCAGAAAAACAAATTTTTCAAAGATGTCAAACACTATTTTTGGGACGACCCTTTTCTATTCAAAACCTGTGCGGATCAAGTGATCCGGCGATGTGTTTCAAGGCCCAAGCAGACTGCGACATCCTCAAAGCCTTGACCTATAGTAGACACCAACCGAGGGACATTTACGTGCCAACTACACCGCCAAAAAGGTTTTTGACTCAGGATTTTATTGGCCCACAATCTACAAAGATGCCCATGAGTTAGTCAAAAATTGTGACTCATGCCACGTCAAGGAAAAATTTCACAACGTGATGAGATGCCACAAAATTCCATCCAAGTGTGGGTGAAATCTTTGAATTCTGGTGCATAGACCTTCCTTGGACCTTATTTCTGTCATCTAGTGGAAATAAGTACATACTCGTAGCAGTCGATTACCTATCCAAATGGGTTGAAGCCAAGACGCTCCCCACTAACGATGCTAGAGTTGTAGTTAAGTTTTTGAAATATCTTTTTGCCCGATTCGGAAAGACCGAGAGCTATTAAAATCTCAATCGTTAGGGACCCAGTTCTGTAATGAAAATTTTGGCTAAAGTAATCGTCTAAGGTATGGGGTCAACTCATCGTCTTGCTACTAGCTTACTCGGTACACCCTCAACAAGTGGATCAAGTCTAGGGTCCAAATCATGGTTAAAAACGAATTTTAAGAAAGCACCAGTTGGAGACAATCTGTCGCCTCATGGTCCTGATTATGCTTGATGACGCGTCTATGGTAAATATTTTTTTTCCGTACCCCGCTTATAAGACACCAATTGTTTGCACCCCTTACAAGCACGTGTAGAAAAGTCATGTCATCTACTATCGAATAGAGCATGAGAGCCGTATTGGGTATTAACATGCCTAATATTGATCTAAAACCGCGGCGATCACCGTAAGCTTAAACTTAATGAACTAATCAGCTTCGTGATCAAGCATACGAGAATTCTTTAATTTATAAGGAGAGGACGAAGAAGCTTCACGACTCAAAGATCAAAAACCGCATTTTCAGATATTGGATCAAAGTCTTGCTTTTCACTCTCGTCTAAAGATATTCGTCAAGGTGAAAGCTTAAAACCCGATGGTCCAGCCCTTTCACTATAACCGAAATTTTTCCATATGGCACTGCAAAATTATCTCATACCGACGGATCAAACTTCAAAGTAAACTGCCACCGACTCAAGCACTACTTCGGAGGGGACACACCAACAATGGTTGTCTCGTATCTCCAACTTTCCCTAAGACAATGAAAAAAAAAAAATTCAGGGGATCGAGTCAAGCTATGTCGACTCGGTTACCAAAAAATAAAGCGCTTCGTGGGAGCACCCCTGCTTTATCCATATCTAATTTTTCTTTCTTATTTTCAATGGTGTGTGAGGAGGGATTGTACTCTTACTTCGTTGTTCTTGTTGTGTTTGTACTTGTGATTGTTTGCAGGATGAAACCAAAATTTTCTGAAGACTCTCGTGTTCGGTGTTTTTTCCCCGACCACTCGAGCTTCCTAGCCTTTGCTTGCAATTAGTTTGGGAAATCCGATATCCTAAAGATCATTATCGTCTAACATTTATCTTTTAGCACACTTGATAAATGGCTTAAGATACTACTACAATATATAATATCTACATATATTAAATGTTGTCCAAATTTAGCAAAAACTCATATTTGCTATACCATTTTTCCAACATCAAGAAGGTAGATCACCATTTATATGTGAAACCCCATAAGAAATCAAACAATCAATTAAGTAAAAATTCCTTAGCTGTTAAAAATAAATATACCTAAATAAACAAATAGACTCAAATCAGAACATAAATTTACATGATGCGTACAATTTATATATATAAGTACAAGTATATTAAAAAGTTACCCAGAAAGAAGGATGAGTAATATTTATGTTGGTGTTGTTGACAACACTTACAGGGGTGACAGTTGCTTCAGGTGGTGTGGCTTGTTGTAGTGGTGTCGTGAGGTTGTAGAAAGATTGTAGTGGTGTTAGAATGAAAGAAAAATGATATCTGTGAGATCTATCCTAAAAAGGGAGAGTTAGGTGTAAGCGGGAAAACGAAAGTGAGGTCTAAAATGTGAGCGGGAAATGAAAATAGATAAGTTTTTCATTTAGATTTCACAATTGCGTATTTGTAACCATAGATTTCATTGCAAATTTTATAAATTAGTTTTCATATTATTAGTGCATCATCTCAAATGGTAAATATTTTGAAAAGAGGAATGCTAGGTTCACATCTTTTTTACAAATAAACATCCACACTCACATGTGTCATTTGATTATGTAGAGTAAAAATTAAGAAAGAGAAAATTTCATGCAACCTAGTACATCTCACATGCCACATGTAAGTGTGGATGTTTGTTTGTAAAAAAGGTGTGAGCCTAATTGGTACATCTCACATGCCACTAATGACACGCTCAGATTAAGCCCAATACAAGAGCCCATTAGCTAATCATCTGATGGCACTTCACTCACAAACTAAGACCACATCTGACATGGTAACTTATCCTATATGCATGGCTACTTTTGTAGGGGACCGTTGTCCTCCCCCCCACCTGGACAGTTGGGTACAAAACCATCACTAAGTTGTACGAGCCAAGGAGAATTGTCACACATGTCCACCTTGTCTCTCTCAGATGATCAATGCGTGACCTCCCCATAAACCATTGATCACTTCCTAAAGGATTTATCTCTAAAAATGCTTCCCTATAAATAGAAAGCATTCAAAACTTCCTCAAGTTAAGTTCCTTTACTTGGCATCAAACCGTTACACACAGTAACTCCCACACATTACAAAGATGGTATTTCAAGTGTAACACGAGCTTCATGATCCTTATCATAACATCGGGTCCTTAGCATTCAACATACCATACGTAAACAATATACACGAGAAAGGTCGCGATGAGGTGTCATTTTATACACTTTTTCGGGGTCATTTAACCCCCTAAATCATGCAAATATGCCCAGATTATATGCTTAATTGTTTGTTTTTGTGTTTTTTGCATTTGGATGGCTTTTGGAGAAAATACACGTGACTTGGGCTTAATTGGAAAAGAAACGAACAAGACTACGACTCTACACAAAAATCCTTAAAGAATTATGCATAGAGTGCCTGGAGACAGCGTCACAATTTCTAGCGACGCCGTCATATCATACAAGCGACAGCGTCAGGAAACTCACGACGGCGTCAAAACGTAGCCACCTCAAAAGAAACCTTAAAAGATTCGGTGAAGCGACGACGTCAGAAACCATGCGACGCCGTCACGACTACTTTTTCTATATATACCCACAATTTTTAGGGTTTTTAGGTGTGTAACTTTTGAGATCTGAACCCTAGTTTTAGAAGACGAATTTGGCTGCTACTTAGGCCGTTTTTAGGGTGTCAAAACCATATTGTATCTGCCATTACCTCAGGTTCTAATCAAGTGAGATCCTTTATCTTTTATCATTCAATATGTCTATGTGTTGTTTGATTGATTTATGTTCTTCACTTCCTTATAATATGTCCGGCTAGATCCATTAGTATTTACTTATGATTGCATGAAACTTATTATGTAGATCCTTATTATGTTGCTTCTTGTGATGGATGTGCGCGTTAGGCTTTAGAAAACTAGCCATAAGATATTAAATTGGCATAGACGTCTAGGGAAACGCGAGTGTGTAGAAAGGATACCATCGGTAACAGTCTTCATACTACCTTACCCCTAATATGGTTGATCCCTCTTAAGTGTTTTAATTGCATGTAATGTACTCTTAGGGGCCTTGTAATAGTCTTCATACTACCATACTTATGCGTTGCCTTAACGGAATATTACATAGACGGCGGGTTCGTGTAATTCGTTCATGACTTAGGAAATACTTACACATATCATTGCAAGAGTGACAAAGCAACATAATTTGGATAAGCATAATAAGGAGTAATGCATTAAGTAAATACGTTCGTTTACCATATAATTACCACCAGTAGTTTAGATTTAATTATTAGTTTAATTAGCTAAAAACCAACCAACCTCTTAAACCATAATATTTACTTGCTTTTATAAAAACATAAAAACACAAAAAGAATCTCCTCTCAACCCCTTAGACCTCTGTTAGATTCTGTTCGAGCCTTCCCAACCTATTCTCCTAGAGAACGATAACACCCCCCGAGTCTTGCCTATACTACACTGCAACAATTAGGAGCACTGCCTAGGGGATTGTAAAACTTCATGTGAAGTCCTTACAAACCGCACATCAGAGACATTATAATGATTGAGAAAATGTGTATGTAATGTGTGAGGGAATGTTTAATGAGATGTGGAATGAATGGTATTGTGTGAGGAATGTGAGTAACAAGAATGTTTATATGAGAGTTTGTAAAATATTTTGTTTGTTAGGAAGTGACATATACAAAGGATAATTCAACTTTTAAATAACACAAACTCAAATGGTCAAGTGACATAATCCATGATTAAGCAATAATTAGCACAATTAATAAGTACCTTGATGCAAACTAGATAAGTGTTTTGCATCATAAGTAAAGCAATTCTCATAACGGAAAAGGATGCATTTACGCAAAGTGACATTTGAATTTGTTTGACAAATAAGGGAGTAAACCCGTTACGTGATTAGGGAAGATGTACACATGAATTATGGTCATATGAATATTTTCGTTTGATGGTATATTGAAAGTATGAATGTCATAGGTTTAAGAAAAGAGTTGTGACCTTGGCTAGAGGCGTTTAATAAATATATCGAGTTATTGTTTTTCAAAACCGACAGGACTTGTTTTTGGCATCTCTCTAAGTCTAAACCTTGTTACGAGATTACTTAATAGCTCAATTATCATATTCATATATGTATTGAAAGAACCACATTTTTCGGGTAAGACGAAAGCCGACTTTCAAAAACCAAGCCATTTCAAGTCGTGGCTGGCGCGCTAGTGCGTTTGCAACGCGCCCGAACCAGGTTTGGTTCGGCTCGGTTTTTTCTATCGTTTGTGATTTTATGTGTCCCGAACGTTTAATTGTCATCGTTAAAATATTAAAGAGACTTAGTTAATGTTGCACAAACAACGGTGTCTAATTTTTTTAGTTTACATCACAAATGATATGTCGCTTTATATTTTGTAAAGTTTAGTACGCATAAAATAAATGATAAAGAACAGTCCGTCGAAAGTATATTAAAGCTCTATTTTCTTGAAAGATAAAAAAGTTATCGTCGCGAAGGTGTAATTTTTATGCAAGATATTTCTTTATCTGAAAGGAGGTTAAAAATGAGTTCTAAGCTTTTATAAAAAATCAACAGCCGTAATTTATTTATATGAATTTTGCTTTTGATGATGTTTATTGAAACCCGTTTAGATTAGTTGTATGAAAGACTTGATGTAATTGCTGGGCCGTGATTCAATAATACCGAACTAACTTGGTATAAGCAAGCCCACATATCTTTTTCAAAAACGCTGCAATGTTCATCACTAGAAAAGTTTAAAGCGTGTAATAACAACCAATTAAGTACGGTATCACTATAGACCTCATCAAAATTTATATTTTCATCTCATCCACGTTAAAACATTTGTCATCATCCGATGTTAGATATATTTCATGGGGTGTTTTGAGTTAAATTGTTAGTTGTTACGACTTACGAACATTGTATGGATTTTGAAATAAAATCATTTCCAAAGAGGTATTGTAAGCAGACTTTTTAACCATTAAAAAAGTTAAGAGATGATAGTATCTTTTAACAAGTGTCAGACGAAACTTTGGTAGTAATTAAGCTTAGATAAGTTACGTGTCTCACATGATTATACTTGTATAAATTTAGATCATGCTGTTTAATATGTTTCTACAAATAATAAAAGATGTTCATGTTCAAATACATTTATATACGCTTTGGATAAGTTTTAAATATCATTGACAGTTGTGATCCCGCATAGCTAAAGCAGTGGAATGTGAATTGAAACTCAAGAATACCTATTAGAATTGATTATTCTTCATATCTCATATTCATCAGTAGCCATCTTTATATATAGATGAGCCATGAGACTATACAAGGAAAATGACAATCACAATTAATGATACATAAATGCTAATGTCAATCAAGGAAATCACAATTAATGATAATTGCTAATGACAGCTAATAATACCAAGTAGCTAGAGTCACTACTAATTACTAACTATGTGATGAGATGCACGTATCAAAGTAATTATCAATGATTTCGAATTCAAATGACAATTATATTCGTATCAATTGTAACTAAGTCCACTATAAGAGCAAAGCAAACGGAGCAGGGCCGTCACCGATAAATAGTCAGTGACTTTTGCTCAATCTGTCACGTGTGACCTCAAACCTCCAGCCTTACCACTATGTTATATTGGCCATGTTGGTTTAACAAACACAACGAACGTAGGGGTGTTCAAAAAAACCGTGAAACCGACGAACCGAGCCGAACCGCTCAATCCGAAACCGAAAAAACCCGAAACCGAAGAAACCGAAACCGAAAAAAACCGAAACCGAAAAAACCCGCTTATAATGGTTCGGTTTCGGTTTTTACTTTTAGATATCCGCGGTTAACCGAACCGAACCGTGCATATTATACATGATTATTTTCTAACTAATATTCAAATAATTGTACAAGTATTAACCGATTATTGCAATACTTTTATTGTATAACGACTTTTTCGCTCGTAAAGTAAACATTTGTAAAAATCTATGTGTGAAAATTGATTAATGTGATCGTAATCTATAACGTCGAGTAATATTTTTTGTTAATACGTTATATATGAATATTTGAATGCAATTATTGTAACGAAATACTTAAGTTTTATATGACTTTTAAATTCAACGTCATTTAATTTTACTAGAAATACATTTTATGTTCTAGACTATGTAATTTTTTATACGGTTAAACTCTATTAAACGTCAAAAACGGTTAATCGTGACCCGAACCCCGGGTAACCGCTCACTTCGGGTACCCGCATGTCCGGTTACCCGCCTAGCATGGTTCGGCGACGGATAGTAAAATTAATTACCCTCCCCGCGACGGATAGTTTAAATCTTCCAACTAACCGAACCGAACCGCCCCGTGAACACCCCTAGTACAGGGACTGAAAATGTCAATTTTCCAAACTGTTTTCGGTGGCTATATAAAGGATTTTAATATCATTTTTTACTTTTCTTTTTTACCGAATCCTTTTACAGAGTTTGAGTAGAAATCTGTTTTACGCTATCTAAGTTCATTACAACGATTGTAATTTCACTTCTTACTCAAACGTAAGTGGATATATATGTCTTAGGTGTTTTTGAGTAATTTGGGATTACCGAGTTTGAATTCGATAAAGATGAGGTTTACCGAGTTTGTGTTATGATAATGTTTTGTAGCTTATGATATAGTGCACATAATCTTAGGCTTAGATTTAATGTAAAAAGTGACTTAAGGCTATAAAATGATCATAGAATGGTTAGGATTGAGTTTTGATTAAACTTGGTAGTACATTACCGAAAGTCAAAATAAACTAAGTAAATATATCCATTGAAATATATCCGTTGCATTTTTTTTTAATTTATACCCACTTTTACACTATAAATACCATCTCATTTTATCAAATTTTACAGAACTACTCTTTCAAAACACTACATCTTAAAATCAATAAACATGATGAGTGATTCAAGTGGTGGTGATTTGTCCGATATTGATGATTTCGATGATCTTGAGATGATTATGCAACAAGTTCAGGCAGGGCAAGAAGAAGAAGAAGCAGAACGGGTGCGCCACCGAAACTATATCTACCGGGAACGTATAGAAGCTGAAGAACGTTTGAAAGCGGACTATTTTGGTCCTAACCCAAAATATCCGTTGTATTATTTTCGAAAACGGTATCGTATGAGCCGTGAACTATTTTTAGAAATAGTCTCAGGTATTGAAAATTACATTCAAACTCACCATTCTCTTCCTACAGGGTCCGACCCGATGTTACGGGTCTACCAGGTTTTAGTATTATTATGAAATGCACATGCGCCATACGCCAATTGGCATACGGTGTAACACCTGATTCATTAGATGAGTATTTACAAATGGGTAACCATACTGCACGCGATTGTTTAGATTTTCTTACTATGTGCGTTATCGAATTGTTTATGCCCAAGTATTTACGAAAACCTGACTTCAATGACATTCAAAATTTATACACCGCACATAATAATATTCATGGTTTTCCTGAAATGCTTGGAAGCATTGATTGTATGCACTGGGAATGGAGAAATTGCCCAA
Organism: Tanacetum coccineum; assembly: GCA_026074375.1. NCBI lineage: Eukaryota > Viridiplantae > Streptophyta > Magnoliopsida > Asterales > Asteraceae > Tanacetum > Tanacetum coccineum. Next base: position 89,509 of record BQNB010003818.1, read on the forward strand.
AAGCATGGCATGGGCAATTTGATAAAGGTGATAAAAAGTACCCAACTATATTGCTTGAGGATGTTGCTTCATATGATTTGTGGATTTGGCATGCATTTTTGGGGGTAGCGGGTGCAAATAACGATTTAACTGTTTTGAATAATTCTCCGTTATTTGACGACCTTCTTGATGGCATCGACCTCGTGGCTCCGTTTGAATGAAACGGGGTTACATTCGAAAAAGGGTATTGGTATGCGTTTAATTACACATACCTTTCACCATTAAAATCGGATTTAAATGACCCAAAACATACCAAAAATACATTGTATTTGTATGTTTTCACTTATATTGTGCAGGAAATTGATATCTGACAAAAGGACGAAATATCAAGCAAAAACGGACAAAACCAAGCACGAAATGGAAAAGCATAAAAAAGCCAAAGTCAAATCGAAGCCAAAGACCAAAAAAGTCAAAGTCAACCCCGACAAAGTCAAAGCCAAGAAGTCATCAAGTCAAAGAAAATACAACTTTAGGGACCAAATTTGCCAAATCCTAAAATTGTATAACAAGGATGAATACTACAAGGACTGAAGTTGTAATTATGCCTTATATAACTTTAGGGGGCCATTTCTGCCAAACCCATAAAGTTATATAACAAAAGGACCATTTTTGCAAAACACCTATATAACCTGAGGGACCAATGTTGCCAATCCTCAAACCTGTTATACCACAAGGGACCATGGTTAGTCAAATCACAAGACAAAAAATCAAAGCAAAGCAAACACGGGCTACGGACATCAAGAAGGTTCAGAAAGAAGCCAAAGATCAAAGGCCTATAGCCCCAATTTTCTCCACAAGGGCCATTCTTGCAATTTCCAAAAAAGTTATTTATAACTGAAAAAGAGAATGAAAAGAAAAGACAAGGGACCAACAAGTGAATCTTTCCCTAAAGGAAATCAACAGTTTTAAATTAATAAAAAATGTCAAGAAAGGAGCGGGAACCCCTTTTACTATTCATCGTCTCCTACAATTTCACCCCTCATGGTAAAACAAGGGGCAAATCAAAATTAGAGGGTGCTTAAGTCAATTCAAGAGGTCTACATCACAAACCCAGGGTCAAATCAGTCTTTATCAAAGGATTCATTAAAGAAGAGCCACGTAATCAATGAAAGAAGCACAAATTGTGATGGGTTTTGTGCTAAACTCACTCACAGAAATAACACAAACGTCACATCAAAGGGAATGACACGCTGGCAATCCTCAGTGTCCACATCTTGATCAAACGGCCACAATTGATGATCAAATGATTGAAGAAATGAATGGCAGAGATTGAAAGATTGAAAAGCAGGGCTAGAGGTCCTAGAAGCTTCAGCGGGCACTATAAAAAGACGCCTCACTTCTCACACACACATCATCTAGTTTTTGAATCCGTTTTTTTTCTTTCTTTGTTATCTAGTTTTTATAATTTTTAGCTTAAATTCGTATTTTTACAAAAATGTTCTTGTACTTTCCTTTTCTAGTAATGTAATTCAGTTTTCAATTAATGAAATTCAGTTTTAATTTGTCATAAGCTCTTCTTATTTTCAACCTTTAAGCTCTCTTAATAAGCAAAAATTGTCTCAATAAGCTACTCATAAGCTCTTTCAGTCTATAAGCTGAAATAGAGCTGTTTGAATTCAGTATTAATCTTATCTAAACCTTATATCTGTTAAAACCTATTATGGATCCTTATTGTATCAAGCTTTTGGAAGGGGATCTTACCTTGGAAGAGATCCAAGGACTTATACCTCTAGCTTATTTCAGTATGCTAGAGAGCTTGTAGCTGCCTTAATTGGTCCTCGGTTTAGCTAGGGAGTTTGTAAGTTTCTCTTCATTTACCTTTAAATTCTAGTTTTAAATTTTGATATTATTGCTTAGATCTGTTTATTTGCTTACTTTCTTTGCTTGTTAGTGTTTAAATATCTCTTCTAGTGCTATTTAGTTATGTGTTTTCATCTGTTTTTGCTTAAGAAGTTATAGATCTTTAGTTATCAATTTCTGTCATAAAAACTCATAAAATCCAAAAACATTAGTTTAATTAGTTAAGATCTTAGAATTTTGCTTATTCAGTTGTTTAATCATGATTTTTAAGTTTGTTTTAAGCTAGTTTTTATCTGGTATTTAGTGCTTGTTTATTAAATTTCTCTTAAAAAGCTTTTCTCAACTCTGTCAAAATGATAAAGGGGTGTTTGGTTTAGTGCAATCTCAAAATTGCACTAGCAGTACTAACTTCAGTTAGTACTGCTTAGCCTTTACACTACCAGTACTAACTTCCAAGTTAGTACTGCTTTCATAAGTTAGTACTGTTAGCTTTAATCTCAGTAGAATTTAGTTTAGTTTTAGCTTATTTAGATTTAGTTTTCATTTTCTAGCTTATTTCATTGCTTATTTAGTTTTCAATTATCGGGTTTGATCGCTTGTCTACTGTTTGAGTCTGAAAAATGATAATAGAACATAAAACGAATCGAGTTTGGTTTTTTTCATAAGTTAAAATGAATCATTTTTTATCTAGTTTGTGAAACTCAGTAATAGTCAAATAGTCAAACTCGGAAGGGTCAAAAAGTCAAACTCAGTGGTGTTAAAAAGTCAAAATTTAGTAAAAATGCGTTTGTGGAAACGTGAAGTTGTTTTGAAAAAGAAAAATTTTTGATGATTAATGCTTATGATGATTAATGCTTGAATGTCTCTAGAACAAAAAGACCAGTTTCTTACGTGTGGTGAAAACATCAAATAATTTTTAGAATGAAATCAAGTTTTTATGAATTCTAAGCTGTGGGTCATATATATCTATTCGTAATTGTTTAAGTGGACTAAGTCATGTCCGATTTCGGCTATTTTCTGCAATGAACAGAATGAGGAGTGAGTGACTTAGTGTCCATTCAATTATTGAATTAGATATGTTTGTCTTCATTGTTTAGGAATCATGACAAAAAGTGAAAGTAAGTTTTTTATAACTTGAATCTGAAAATCCAAATCTCAATTGTTTAAGTGGACTAAGTCATGTTCGGTTTTGGCCATTTTCTGCAATGAACAGAATGAGGAGTGAGTGACTTAGTGTCCATTCAATTGTGGGTTTGTGATTATATGATTCTATGTTATCATTATAAAGAAAGTTTTTGTCAAAAGATTTCTGGAAAAAGTTCTCAAAATCTGTTATTGTGTCAAAATGATACTCTTTCACAAAACAATTTTAAGAAGTTGAATGATTTCTCTTTAATTTTTAGTAAAAGAGTCTTGATTAAAATCAAAAGAGAAATCTTCATCATTCTTGAAAGAGTATCATGTCACAAAGAATTTCTGGTGAGGATATTCTAAAAACAGAAAGAGAGAGCTAAATCCATACGCGAAAAAGCAAATCAAAAGTGTGTTCGAAAAAGAATTGCCAGAACACACAAAAATGATAAATCAAAAGAATAATTCGAATAAAGCGTATGGCATGTGCTAGAAAAAGCAAGAACGAGCACATGAGAAAGAAACTGATCAAAAATATGTTCAAAAAGAATTGCCAGAACATATAAAACAGACAGAGTGGAAAAAGACAAAAATGTCAAAAGAATTATTTGTTACCTAACATCTCAATTTTATTCATTCAGTAATCATCATGGCACAACAACAACATGCAGCTGATGTTCATCCAGACGAACTGTGTCCTCCAAACAAACGATATGATCTTATGGATGCCAACAAGAAGGTTGATCTTGATCATGTGCAGTGTCCACCCGAAAGCAAAATACTGACGAATATCATCAAGAATCATCCTTTACGATTCAGTATTGCTGCTTCTTCCTCTGTACCATGGATCTATATGGCACAGTTCTGGCATACTTTAAAGGAAGACGGTTCAAAGTATAGGCTCAAGTTTATGTTGGACAAGAAAGAACTTTCTCTTACACTGGATGACTTCAGAACAGTCTTTCATCTACCACAAGCAAGTAACAACAATCATAATTCATTCGTGCCACCACCATCATTTTCTGACATGGTTCCATTCTATAAACAACAGTTGGGCTTTACAATGGAGCTAAAGACATCATCAAGCTTTAAGACAACTGGTCTTCTACAACCATGGCAAACGTTATGCAAGATATTTTCCCAAGTGCTTGACTACACGCGTTACGGGATGGGACCAACCGCCGTTGCAGATAATGCAAATGTTATACTGCTTTGTCAATAACATTCATGTGGATTATGCAGAGTTAATGTGGGAAGGCATTTACTATTCGCTTCATCATCCTGTACTTCGATCCCATACCCACAATTTACGAAGATCATCATCAGTCATTATATGACTATCTTTCCTTTACATTTCAAGACGTCTCGAAGAGCTTATCAACAATCATCAAGATGATGATATTTAAGAAGATATCTTCAATATCAGGAAGAAACAAAAACAAAGGTAGGGATGCGGATACCAGGCTGGATGATTACAGATGAGATGAAGCTTACGAAGCATATATAAGATGTTATGCAAGGTGTTTAGGCGTTGAAGTTCCTCGACTCAGTCACCAGCCGACTGAGTCTACCCAATGGAACGCATATGACACCTAGCCGCCCCAGGTCAACCTTAACCCTTGCAACGGAGACAGCTGAGTCAAGTGTTCCAAAACTACAACTGTGATCCAATTTTTCGATTACCGTCAAGGCATCTGCATGAGATTACTAACACCACCTGTTCCAGTGCATCAGCAAAAGAAGCTGTATAAGATGATTTTTCAAGAGCATGAATAAGTAAGTCCTGCTGAGCACAAGAGTCGGAAAAACAAAAAAAGGGGTCAAGAAATATGGGCACTAGATACGAGCACTTGCAGCTAAGTATATTGAGAGCTTGTTTGAATCCCTGTAGAATGTGATGATAGTTCACCCCTATGCACGATGACACATCTATTCCCGGCACTAGGTTAGAGCCCAGGAGTGATAAGGAAAGTTCGGAGGTGGAAATTGTTCAGGAAAACGAGGAAGAGACTACAAAGAACACGGAGGTGGAACAAGATAAAGATACTTCAATGGTAGATGTTACCAATATTGTTCCACCTGTAAATGTTGATGATGAAGAAGATGAAATAACTGATGAAGTGTTTGAATCTAAGGAGAAGGGTGAAAGGGAAGAATGTAGAGGAGACTAGGATTTCACCAATTCCCTCACCAACTAGATCACCTAGGAATCTATCTACTCTCGTATCTTTGGATACCGAGAAACTCCAGGAATTGACGGTTACTCATCCTACACCATCATCAGGTTCATCTGAACCAAAGTTAACAAAATCCAAATCGTCCTTCTATCATTGATCAAGCAAAACCCTAAAATGATTCAAAAGATACAAGAGTTTCTTCATGAATTACAGGGACGATAGGTACTTATTTCACATCTCAAGAAAAAGTGATCATGCCACTGACATACCAAGTGATCAACCTGCTGATAAACTTCATCGATGTCATTATGAAACCTATCCAGTTGGTGAAAGAGAAAGTAATGGAGCAAGTTAAGAAGGAAGTTCATGCGCAAGTTCGAGATCAAGTTCCTGTGTATCTTACGGAAGGGTTGATTCTGGAAAGGAAAACGACCAAAGAAGAGATGAAAAGATTAATCTCTAAAGCTATCTTGCAAGAACGTGGGCGTATGCAGGCACAGATATCATCACAGATTCAAAATGCAATTGACAATGCTATTCCTTCTTTAGTTGATGCATCTGTACGCAGTTATATGTCGGGTCATATTCTTCATGTTCATACGGCACGAGTTTAATCATCCTCTGTTCCAGAACAACAACATCAATTGTACCTTGCTTTGAAGGCTGATCCTTTGTTACAACAACAAGACATAGCAATCTGGTTGGCTCTCCAGATGAAGTTTGAGAAGACTCAAGTACCACAAACTGCTTGTAGATCTTCTACCGTTCGCACAAGAGATCATGACGATCCTCATGATGATACTCATCCTGAGGGGGAGAATAGTGCAAAAAGGCAAAAGACATCGGAGTATGAAGTATATGTATCTGGAGAGTCATCGTCTGGATAAGTTAATGTAGAGGAACCATGTCCTTCTACTTTAGGTAATCAAGAACAAGATGATGAATTTGATTTCTGGACTGATTCTTATGCTTCTGATGATGATGAGATTCCAACTAAGCAAGTAACACAAGACATCATGGAAGAGATATATTTGACAATTGATGAAGCTAAGTTGAAGAAGATGGCAGAAGAGATGCTAAGACAAAGATGTACTTCAGGAGATGAACATCAATATCACATTGATCAGATGAAAAATTTCTTGCAAAGTGACATTGTTTAGGAAAGCAGAAAGGAAATTCTTGTCTCTCCGCATCCACGAAAGATCACACTATTAGTTTAAAGTTGTCAAAGAGATCCTGAAGCTCCAGCACTATCTCTGATCAATCAAGACCTTTTGTACTTGAAGAAAGGAAATTCAGGTCTTAAGAAGATCGTTTTGTCACTTCATAAATTTCCACAATCTGTCTTCAATATATGATATTGAAGAACGATTCCAGATGGGTTAATAAGTGTATAAAGAAGGTTAATACCTTATGCAAGATATGGTGTAGAAAACTCGTAAGAATCCTCATGCTAATATCTCTACATCAGGAGACAGAAAGAACTGAAGACCGAAGGAAGAAGATCTATTCAAACTCTAAGATCGTTCAAGATCATCAAGACATATTGAGAATTGGGGTCATTGAGCATAATGTTTATCACAGAGTATAGTGGCAAGAAGAGCTAATGATTGCATAGTGTCAATAACCGAGTCAGATTACAAGAACCTCAATAAGAATGACATTGAAGACATGTATCTGCTATCGTTTGAATACAAGGTACCTGATATGCAAATACAAGGAATTGCTATGTCTCTATCAGTGTTCATCAGGAGTTCAGTGACATGGGAAAGAGTGCACGATTTTCAACTTGGAATCGAAAGCTATCAACAGAAGATTAATCTTACTGCACCAACAATTACATTCCCAGGAATTGAAGAATATAATGTGTTTTCTATTGTCTACGAGCCCGTACATGGAATCATTTACACTAATAGCAAGAAAGAGAAAAGGGTGATGAGACATTCAGAGATACATAAGTTTTGTGATGCAACACTGAGAAGAATGCTTGAAGGACTAAAGAGTTATTATAATGATGTTAAGTATGGCTATGTGAAAAAAGAACTCACAAATGATGAAGTTGAGTTTCTTAAGTTGTTTGAAGAAGATATTGAAGTTCGATTGAATTATCGAGATCAAATGAGAAGATGAGAGATGTACGTGAATGGAAGACCACTTGGACCAAGGAGGGAACGCCCAGAATAATCGATCCTTAAGGGGAGATTGTTAGGTTTATGGAAAAGTGTCGATTATGTGGTTTTATTATATTTTGTTTAGTTTAATATAGCTTGTAATAAGGTTTATTATGCTTTAAGTAAGAAATAGCATAATAACCAAAGTCTAAGGACTAGTATTGACAAGTTAGGAAAATAAGGAATGGAAGCCTCCCTCCCATTGCCTATAAATAGCCCTCTAATCTTCATTAGAGGGTGATGCCCTTGTAATTAACTCGCATTTTCCCTCCATAATAAGATTTGAATTTTCCCTTTACTTGCTCTGATTATCTCTAATCTTACATGTTGATATGATTGATTCAAGATTCATGTGACCTATCAATAATACATTGCACAAAATTCTGTTTTAAGAGGGACATATGACAGATGAGAAAACAAAAGAAAAAGGGACGTGTAAACCTTCATCATCAGAAAAATGACAGAATATGATGCATATTTTAAGGATGGTTCAAAGCAGGAAGAAATTGTCTCCTTTGCAGGAAAAATGAAGATACAAAAGACTCAGTTGTAAAAATTCACTGTAAACTAAGTCAATACTTTCTAGAATCTACAAGCATATATATCCCTTTTAAAGACAGACGTCTAGCTTTCAATTCAATTTTCTCCTACATGGACGTTTTCAATACTTCATAACTGAACACATTTGCATTCATTAGTTACAAACTCAAGATATAATTTTACATACAGGTGGAAGGATTTATAAGGTTGGTACTTATATGCATTAAAGTACACTTTTAGTATCAAACATAACTACCTCAGCATCACACATTCGACAATGAAAAACTGCCATAAATTTTAAAAAAACCCGCGCTTCGCCGCGAAGCGAGGGGTTACAAACCTCGTTTTACATATTAATCAAAACCATTGTGAGTGAACTTAATTACTCCGTACTAGATTTTCTTTACAAACTGATGCAAGCCATTTACTTATAAACCTATAATATACTCCTAACATGATATGTATTGGATCACGCAATTGTAATTGAATGCTTACTTAGTGCTATTTTATATTTGTAGATACCACTCTCACTATTTTAAAATTATTGTCTGTTGACAAAAAATACATTCTAAAAAAATACATTAATAATGTTATGATTTTTTATAAGTCACAAAAAAAAAACAATTTTACTATTTGATAATTAATCAACGTGTTAATTTAGTTTTGCAAATAACAAACTCTATTAAAAGTAATATGATAAATTTAAAGATTTTGATTGTCACACTCATAAAAGTGATTGGGATACTCAATGTAGAAACATTTAAACAGTTTATATTTACAATACAACTATTTTCACGTACATATTTAAGTGTCACAATCAAAAATATGATAATGTGCAAATTTACCTTCCTAAAATTTAAACTATTACTTTAAAAATAAACCAAAATGAAAAAGTGTACGAGTACTATGTTTTAAGCTTTGACCAACGTCTTTGGAGAATACTATAATAGAAAAAGAAAGCTTAGACTCACATGAGTATGATAGCCGTTGCATAAAAATGATAGTACAATATTAGAGCAGATAACTATTGGATTAGATAATTAAAATATCTTCACCCTCACATATATTATTAGCGTTATCTTTCTATTTTTATGTTTGGCGACACGTAGCTGTAGCAGTAAGCAGTAAGCAGTAAGCAGTAAGCAGTAAGCAGTAAGCAGTAAGCAGTAAGCAGTAAGCAGTAAGCAGTAGCAGGAGCAGGAGCAATAAGCAGGAGTAGTTAGCAGGAGCAGGAAGAAATAGCAATTTGTTTAAAAAAAATGTTTGGTAACGTAGCTGTAAGTTGTAATTAAAAAGTATAAAATTACGAAAAAGGGCATATAATTAAAGAAATTATAAATTTTATATTTGAGGGCATAAATGTAATTTTATAACAAACTGCTTAGAGCGGTTTCTGAAATGCTTCTTCAAGAAGCATTTGAGATTGAAGCGGTTAAACAATATTCAAACGATTGTTGAGGTGTTGCCAAACAAGCTTTTCATCTAAAATGCTTACCGATTGTCGCTCCAAAACGCTCAAAAATGCTTGTTGCCAAACACAGCCTAAGCAATGTTATTTAGGCTTAAAGCACACACTTAAATAATATGTTTAATTTATAAATCATTTGACAAGTGTATTATTATTTTTTTATTTTTTTAGTTTTTATTAATTATTTTTTTTAAATTAACCAATCATATTATTAGATTGATAATAAATATATACTTAGATTCACTTTTTTATTTGAGGTTTTAGTGAACCTAGTAAACAGATAATGTCAATGAGATGTACATTGTATTTTTTTCTTAAACAAAATCAAGATAAACGTGTTTCTCAAATGATATTTTTTCGGCACACTCTAATATATGTGTTGACATTTATACCCTTATATTACTCTTATTCCTTTTCCACCTTTCCCACAATTAGCATAAGAGTATAAATGTCAACACACATATATTATAGCGTGTCAATTAATTCTTGGAGTGTGCAAATCACCTCCCTTTTGTTATGCCTGAAGCACATTGTATTTTTTCTTAGGATTTTGCTAACCAATGCCCATTGGGCAGAGATTAATGTGTAATTAATATACACAAACTTTCTTAATTAACATAAAAATACATTAAATTCGGGTTCATTCAAGTCAAAATCATGTTCAAATATAGTAATTTATATGTTTATTTAATGTGTATTTAATGCATTTTTATGTTAATTAGTATATTGATTACACACTAACCTCTGCCCAGTGGGCATTGGTTAGCAAAACCTTTTTCTTAAACAAAAAAATTATGGAGATGCTGAAGTTAATGACCTTATAGTGACATTTTTTTAGCAAAACCTTTTTTCTTAAACAAAAAAATTATGGAGATGCTGAAGTTAATGACCTTATAATGACATTTTTTTCTTTCCATTTTTCGATTATAACACTAGAAAAACAGTACTAAAAGAAAATTTCAGGTTATGTTTGTTTCTTTGTCCGTGCTAATGATGAGGTATCACGCATGTAGATAAAACAACAATACTTTTTCTAAAATATCTAATGCAGTGGTAGCATACAAATTCTTTATGTCCTCTTGTATTTGTTTTTTCCTTATCATAAAAGGAAATTTGAAGCAAAAATAATTGTGGAATAACCGTTATAATATCTTACCTAAAAAAAAAAGGGGAAAAACCAAAAAAAGACCCGAAAAAAAGAAACTAAAAAAAAAAACTCAAAATAACAGAAAACAAATCCACGACTAAGATAAAGAGTGAATAATTCAACACTATAAGTATACCTCAAACTAGCTTATTAAAAATTAAGCAATACGAAAGTGAAACAAGAGATCATAACACCAAACTTATATATATTTCATAAACTAGAAATATACTATTACAAAGAAAAGAAGAGAAGTACACTACAAGAGATGCTTGTGTGTGTTTTGATGTGCATGAAACTCAAAGACTAAAGTTCTATTTATAGGCTAAAACTTCTTCACATTTGCTAGTAGAAGCAAGCCAACTTGTTAGCAACTTGTATGAAGAATCTTATCAAGTGGATATGAGCCACATTTATTTCAACAACTCTCCACCTTGGCGAATATCACTTTCTTCAACGTTGATGTCAACCAATGACGGAGTCTTCAAACCAATCTACATGTTTTCACAACATTGATCAAGTCCAAGCAATAATTGAACATGATCCCAGCTACTACTTTAGTCAGCATATCTGCGAGATTCTTAGAAGTATGGATCTTCTGGATTCCAACTCCACCTTCTTCCAGTATCTCTCGTATGAAATGATACCGAACATCAATGTGCTTCGTCCTTGCATGATAAACCCGATTCTTTGCTAAATGAATTGCACTCTGAATGTCAGAATGCATCGTGACAAACTTCTGTTTGATTCCAAGTTCACCGAGCAACCCTTGAAGCCAAATTGCTTCCTTTGCAGCCTCTGTCATCGCCATATACTCTGCTTCTGTAGTTGATAAAGCAGTAGTTGACTGTAAGGTAGACTTCCAACTTACTGGAGCTTTTGCCAGAGTAAAAAAAAAATAACCTGTCATAGATTTTCGCTTGTCTAAATCTCCGGCATAGTCTGAATCACAGTATCCTTCTACCCCACTGACTACTTTCATGTTCGAATACTAACCCTACGTCGACTGTGTTATGGATATATCGTAATATCCATTTAATAGCTTGCCAATGTCCTTTTCCAGGGTTATGCATATACTTGCTCACCATCCCAACAACATGACTAATATCTGGTCGAGTACATATCATAGCATACATTAAGCTACCAACAGCATTTGCATAAGGCACCTTTTCCATGTATGCCATCTCTGCATCATTTTTCGGTGACATAGCAACACTAATCTTAAATTGAGAAGCGAGTGGAGTACTAACTCGTTTTGTCTGTTTGTAACGCTTTAGAACCATTCTCAAATATTTTTTCTGGGTCAAACAAAGCTTCCTCAATTTTCTGTCTCTGACATATTCTCCATGCTGAGAATCATCTTTGCTTCACCAAGATCCTTCATCTCAAATTCGTTTTTCAATCGAGTCTTTAACTTTTCAATCTCGTCTGAACTTTGAGAAGCTATCAACATATCATCTACATATAGAATAAGATATACGAAGGACCCATCTTGTAGCTTTTTCAAATAGACACAGTGGTCGTATTTGCTTCTTTTATACTTTGACTCCATCATAAACTTATTAAATTGTTTGTACCACTGCCTTGGGGATTGCTTCAATCCGTACAACGATTTATGTAGCTTACATACTTCATGCTCTTTTCGAGCAACTTTGAATCCTTCTGGCTGAACCATATAGATTTCCTTTTCCAAGTCACCATGTAGAAATGCAGTCTTCACGTCCATCTGAACTAGTTCTAAATCCAACTGTGCTACCGTAGCCAACAAAATTCTAATAGAGGGATGTTTTACCACTAGAGAAAAAACTTTATTATAATCAATTCCATCTTTCTGAGCGTAGCCTTTAGCTACCAATCTTGCTTTGTAGCGAACATCATCTTGGCCAGAAAATCTTTCTTTCTTTGCATACACCCATTTGTATCCAATTGCCTTCTTCCCCATCTGGGAGGTGGTCAACTCTCATCTCTGATATCCTCTGAAGAACGCAATCTTCGCTTCATTGGCAATCTCCAATTCTCCTTCTCTGAGTCTCGAACCTCTTCAGAGTAAGTAGTAGGAATATCATCAGCTGCAATTGAAGATGCACAAGCCACCTTATCATTAAGGCGAGCATGCCTTTTAGTGTTTCTCTTTGGCTTGCTAGTATCAATTGATTCATGTTGTTGCTGTCGAGGTTCTTCGGCTTGAACCTCCTCTTCTTCATAATCTCCTTATGCCATATGAGAATTATCATCGGGCTCTCTATCAGCTGGTACAATTATTCTTTTAAACTCCACCTTTTTGGGAGTTCCATCTATCTGCTCAACATTCACCTTTTTCAGCATGGCAGATTCATTAAAGGTGACATCCCTGCTAAAGATCGTCTTCTTTGTCTCTAGACACCAAAGCTAAAGCCATGATTCCAGAGGTGATCCCCATAAATAATGCTTTCTTTGCTCTAGGATCCAGCTTTGATTCCTTTACATGATAATATGCAGCAGAACCAAATACATGTAAGGAATCATAATCTGTTGCAGGTTTTCCATATCATTTCTCAAATGGTGTTTTCCTATCAATAACAGTTGATGGCAAACGATTAACGAGGTGACACGCATACGTCACAGCTTCAGCCCAAAATTCTTTACCCAACCCAACATTGGATAACATACACCGAACTTTCTTCAGCAAGGTTTGGTTCATGCGTTCAGCCATCCCATTCTATTGTGGTGAATGTCTGACAGTGAAATGCCTGACGATGCCTTCATCTTCATAAAACTTTATGAAAAGATCATTTTTATACTCCCCGCCATTATTTGTTCAAAGATGTTTGATCTTTCTACACGTTTGAGTTTCCATCATCTTTTTCCACTTGATGAACCACTCCAGCACGTTCATCCTTTATCCTTCATTTGTGTAACACCCTACTCTTTGAGAAAAGTCATCAACAAAGGTCACATAGTAGTGTCTCCCTCTTAGAGATCTTGTCTTTGATAGACCCCACACATCAGAGTGGACATAATCCAAGATACCTTGTGTCTTTTGGATAACTGTCCTAAATTTCATCCTTGTCGTCATTCCCCAGTTAATGCAAGCTCCACAAAGATCCTACATACAAGAACTAAAGTCCTTTTTAATATCCCTTCATTTATGAGCAAATTTAAAGGATTTTCTCCCTGCATGTCCCTATGCAGCTATGCTATAGCTTCACAGCTTCTTAATTTCTATCACCATCGGTAACAGCTGCTACAGTTCCAGCAACCGTTCTACCCTTATAGTGATATGTGTTGTTTATTTTACGAATACCCTTCATTACTACAAGTACGCCAGAGATGATCTTCATAACCCCACACTTTGCTCTTACTTCGAACCCTTTAGATTCTAAGGTACCAACGAAAATGAGATTCTTGTTCAACTTTGACGAATAACGAACACCTTTCAAGGTCACAATTGTTCCGTCTTCATTCTGCAATCGAATGGAACCAATACCATGAGTAGTGAGGGGAGTTTCGTCTGCTGTATAAACAACTTCCTCGTGCTCTTCAAAATTACTAAACCACTCTCGATGTGGAGTAATATGATGGCTACATGCTGAATCCAATTGCCATATCTCAGAATCATTTCTACTTGACGATGTTACGAGTGAGAGATCTGATTCTTCATCATCACAGTGAATGTGTACGCGCGTTGCGGCGGGGCTGATTTGTATGTAGCACATGCATTTTTATTTCACTGAGTATTGCAAAAAAGTATATGTATTTATATAGTTTAAACTTTTATAGAATTGTACGTTTTTGACCATGTCATTTATTTTAATGTTATTATCGGTGCTCTTCTTCTGCGAACAACCTCTAACTAGCAAACCTCTGCGTCTCTACTTGAACTAATCTGCTTGTCCTTCCTTCTCAGTTCTTTACTATACAAGGCAGTACAAACTTTACTAAGAGACACATCATCCTTTCCATTAAGTAGAGTTGTTTCAAGTAACCCGTACTCCTCTGGAAGCGATCCTAACAATATTAGTGCTAGATCCTGGTCTTTAAACACTTCATCCATATTCATCAAATTGGTTACCAACTGATTAAAACTAGTAATGTGATCATTCATTGTGCTACCAGGTACATATGTGAAGCGAAAGAGTCACCTCTTCATAAAGAGTTTATTCTGACAATTCTTTTTCAGAAATTTCTCTTCCAATGTCACCCACAATTTGTAAGCAGATGTTTCTTTTGAGAAAGCATATCGTTGCTCTCTTGAAAGACATGAACGAATCGTACCACAAGCTAACCGATTGATGGTTAACCAATTCCTCTCTTCTACATCCTCTGGTTTACTTTCTTCAACGACAATGTCTAGACCTTGCTGAAAAAGAGCGTCTAGAACCTCACTTTGCCACATACTAAAATGGCCAGTGCCATCAAAAACCTCCACCGCCAATCTTGCATTCGTCAAGACTGGTCTAGCCAAGTTTGAAGATGTTGGATCCACCAATGTGGATGTGGAAGGTACTTTGTCAACTTTGTCGTTCACTATTTCGAGTACAAATTAATTTTCAACCGCTTCTACCAAAAAACCAACGTAATTCTTTTCTGATGTGGAAGATCAAATTAAATTGCAACCACTGAGCATACTAAGAATAACCTCGGCTCTTGATACCACTTGTTGTGGAAAAACCGCAATAATATCCCACCGACTAGGTAAATAGTGTGAATAAATCCACACTACAAGTATACCCCAAATTAGCTTGTTGAAAATTAAACACTATGAAAATGAACAAGAGAATATAATACCAAACTTTTATATTTCTTAAGCTAGAAACATACTACTACAATTAAAGAAGGAAGAGAGAACACTACAAGAGACACTTGTGTGTTTTTTGGTGTGTCTAAAACAAAAAACCAAGCCTTTTATTTATAGGCTTCAAATGAGGAGCAAGTGACCAAGTTGCATAATAGTTGATCATATCTTGCATACCTTGTAGAATCTTGCATATCCAAATATTCTTATCTTCTAAGATATCATATCTGATATCATATCTTTCTTATTCTTGAGCCAACATTCAACACAGAAAGTGATACACATTTATGGTCTTAAGCAAGTATCATTTACATGTAACTGTTATTTTCAGTCCAAGACACATGTAAATAGTTATTTTATGTAGCTACTTGGAACAAGAGGTGCTGAGAATGATTTCTAAAGATTTTAAGGGAAACTTTTATGGGAAACAAACTGAGTGGAACAAACTTGATAAAAATCTAGTTGAACACTTATACAAATGCTTTCAGGTTATCACATTTATTTGGATTTTTTATTGTTAAATGTTTTTAATCACTAAATATGTATATATAGTATAAATGTTTCATTTTAACCGTAAGATCGATATATGTACGACGAACCAGTAGATACAAAGTGGGCTAAGCATGTTTGGACAAAGGGGTCACAACTTCTTTGTTCAGGTACTTGGAACGCTGTTAGGGCCAAATGTAAGAAAGAGTCCGGTAGTGTGATCCCATCTGATTGGACAGTGTATTGTCCTGATAATATTGACCAAAAAGATTGGGAAGATATTTTGAAGTTTTGGATGAAACCAGAGTGGCAGAAACGTTCAAAAGTAAGATCTGAAAACAGGAAGAAGGTGCCCGGGGTTGAAGCTGGTACAAGCTGGTATGTGAGACACACTGGAGGTTTTACTAACTTCAGAATACATCGTAAGATAATGGTACGTACATTTTTTTAGGGTGGATGGTGTGGGTATGTACCACAATCTGTTGAAAGGACCACATGCATAAACTCTTAAAAACACCATTATGTGTTTGATTAAGTTAATAGCATAAATTGGTAATCTCAACAGTCCTTTGTTGGATATTGTCTTAATCAGGGTGTTTTACTGTGCTTTATGGGGCGTTTGTTATTGGAGGTTTAATGTTGTGATTGTGTCTCCTTCTTCTCTTGCTTATTCCTTCTCTTCTATTATTAGTTTGTTCTTGATTTGGAGTTCGTCTTGATGGTAGATTGTCTCTCTGTTATGTTGGTGTGGTTCTGTGTTGTATTAGGGTGTTTGGATCTAGTTCTTTAGGTTGATTTCTCTAATATAATTCCAACTTATCTTGTTTGATATTCTTTTAAAGGTTATATCGGTACTAACTATTATATTTTTTGCTATTTTTGTAGAGGGATGAAACAGGGATAAACCCAACGGAAATTGAGGTTTTTGAAAGGGTACATAAACTAAACAAATGTAAAGGTGAATGGTGTGACGCAAGGGCAGAAAATGTTCATTCCAAGTATCATGACATAGTCAAAGAAAAGAATACACCTGAAGTTGAGATAAGTGATGAAGGGATTGCGACTAATGCTAATCCACCACTTCCTGCTCCTCCTGCATTAGATGCCCAGGCTTGGGTAAATGCTACTGGTGATCCACAAAAAACCGTATATGGATTTGGGCTTACTAAGCAATCTACTTTTCATGCATCCACTTTTCATAGGCAGGTAAAATAAAATCTGATATTCATGGCATTTGAAGAAGGAAAATGCTAGCCTGAGAGCTAGCGTTGAGCAGATCATGAAGACATTAAACATACAACAAGTTAACATGCCATCTAACGAGTAACTATCTGAGTTATCCACTTAACCCGTTTTTGGTATTCATACTAAACATTATCGTAGCTTATTTTGTAATCTTTTTGTTAATTCCTAACTCTAAGCTACCTTCATTTGACGGGTTACGTTGGAAAGATCATAGACTAGCCAACTATGTATTGACTTGTATTTGTACTTTGTGCAATTGACGTAGAACTTGTGTTAATTGTGTGGTTGTTTACATTTACTGTAGTTGCGGCGTGTATTAAACCAGAAAATGACCGGCCGATATTAGTTTAGCAATGATTTATATTGTTGGTAAAATCCATTTTAGCAACAAGTCGAGAGCAATTTAGTGTCGTTGCTATTTTTGAGAAATTACCAACAAATTTTATTGTTAAGAATAGTTTGTTGGTATTTTATATTTACCAGGAATGTTTGTGAAATTTAGCAACAACATAGATATTGGTTGGTAATTTACCAACGATGAACGAATGTGGTTGGTATTTTTAATTTACCAACAATCCTTTTTCCCACAACCTTGTTTCGTTGGTAAAGTCGTTGGTAACACCTTTTACCAACCAGATTTGGGTGTTCACCAATGAATATCGGCCGTTGGTAGGCATGATTTCTAGTAGTGTGACATTTCTATTATCATTCATCTATTTAAACCAAACGCTCCCTAAAATGTATAAACATGCAAACAAATTGACACTATTACATATATTACTGCTATGCGCGGGCCTGTCGTTAAAAAAAGTAATGATCTTGCTTAGATTTTAAACAATAAGACAGATTGTACAATGGTTTAAAACATGTGAATCGACATCAAGTGAGATATACGTGTAAATTACATATACCGTAAACACAATTTAAAAAGATACTACACCATAAACACTAATGTACTTTTCTGAACCTATAGCACTTAAGAAAAAAATGTCATTCAACAAAACAGAAATGGGGACGATGGGAATGGTTTTTCTTTCGTTCTGTTATTGTATATTATTTCTATCGGTCGACGGAAATGGTGAGCCGTCAGCCTATGAAGTTCTAAAGAGCTACAATCTCCCGATTGGTGTTCTTCCAAGAGGTGCTCTTGGACACACTTTGGATCCTAATAGTGGTCAGTTTACAGTTAACCTAAGCAGCAATTGTAATGTGCATGTGAGCGAGTTTGATGTCAAATATAACTCTCCAATCACGGGTGTGATCTCTCAAAACAACCTCGGAAGAATAGGTGGTGTTAAGGTGAAAATAACGTTGTTTTGGACGGATATCGAAAATGTCAATAGGAATCGCGACCAACTTAGGTTCAAGATTAGTAAGGTTGGAACCAAAAGCTTTCCAGTTAGTGATTTTAACTCATGTCATAACTGTTAATAGTTGTTAAATTCATTGTACCAATGGGATTATATAAGAACACATTGGTGTAAATTAATGTCAATATGAAAATTAATGCGTAAATGAACCTTTTAACCTGAACTTTTAACTATCAATTACTAGTTAGAATTGTACGTATCTATATCTATATCTATACTACATATAAAGCATTTTCATACAAAAGTTAAAAAACTTAAAACTGAATTCCTTAAACAATTAATGTTCACGCATAACAGTTGTACGAATTATGATGATTGACTCATGATTTTAATGCTCACGCATAACAGTTGTATAAATTAGTATGATTGACGACTGATTTAGGACGAGTTGATGCAATTGACTCATGATTAACTAATTTATGGAATGTACATAGGACGAATTATGATGATTGACTCGTGATTGGCGAGAATCAATTTCAAATCAAATTTTATCACCATCACCAAAAGGTTTTGAATACCCTATATAAACAACCATCCTCAACCATCCTCATTGTAAATTAGTTTCATGTTAGATTTTAATTTGTTGGTAGTATTGTTGTTACAATTTTCTTATAATAATCATTTTTGCCTTTTTTTTTTGTTTACATGCTTCTACCGCGGCTTTGCTGCCATTACCGCCACATTCTCGCCGAAGATTTAATGTAGTTTATAGTTTTTTTACCGTGCATATTTGATTGGAAGTTCTATATAATTTGGTGAAAATTGTCATATAAAGTGGAAATAATGTAGGAGCGAGGATGATTTGATTAAACGAGTTTTATAAAAAAACTAGCTAAAAGACCCGTGAAATTCACGGGTATTTTAAAGAGACGTAAAAATGTAACGAATTTTGGAACATCAAAATACCAGATCTATTACAGTGTCTTGAGTTAAAAGTCAAAATTCACACAATGATCTAGGACGACAGTATATATACATTATCAAATTCAGGATATA
>BQNB010003819.1:0-47718 GCA_026074375.1 Tanacetum coccineum
TTTTGTGTCGTTCTTATATATCTTGTGCTATTGATCTTGAAGTAACACGCCCCGGACCCTTATTCCGCTGCGGCCCAATTTGGGGGTGTTACACTACAGACTTTTGACAAGGACAGTTTTGTTGTTTTCAGGTCCAGTCTCGAACATTATCTTGTGAATATATGAATATGTAGTGTAGATCAATAAATGAATAGTGTTGGAGTACAAGTTTTCAAGAATTTTTCAATAAATTCAAAATCTTTCAAATTATGTACTCAACACTATTTCATTCCCTCATAAATTAAGGGGGCATCAAAATGTTTCTAATAAGCATGCTAATTAAGATAACATGTTTATCCCCAAAACCATTTGAAAATATTCCTAATCATTTGATATCTAAAATAGCAAGAGATTTGACATTTTTGATAAGGGGAGAAAATGTGATTAAAATATGCAAGTAATAAATGTGATCTTATGACTCAAGTGTGGTTTCCCCCTTTCATGTGCAAAATGCTTTCGAATATCGATGCACACGTGTAGGGCGAGCAATTTTGAAAAATAAAATTTCAAGGTACAAATGTTTTTTATTTATATCACAAGTACCTTGATTGATTTTCAAATGGTTTTACGGCTACAATGGAAATACCAAAAGACCGACCAAGTTATGTTTATCAAGGAGATATAAGGTGGTTAAGGTTAAGTATTTGTTCCATGATCCAACCAAAATCAGAGGGATCTACTCAGGGACACTCCAATAGATAGAGTAGAAGTCGTTAAGTATGATATAAAAAAGGAGTAAAGTGAGATTGGTAAGAATGTTATCCAAGGCATGAGTTATCACCGGAACAAACATGGTGATAATGAGGACGTGTTGGCTTAACATTGAAGGGGTTGAAGAATAAAAAGAAATGTAAGGATAAAGGGTGTAAAAAAATAAGCCCTTTATACACTTTAGGCAGAACCGGGTCAATACATATGATATCAGAATCACACAGTTGATTACTAGTATTGAAGATAGTCATCATGGACCTAGTGATGCATTGTACAACCCTCCTAGCTGCCCAGGCTTCTCTCAAACGAAGTTTGTTTCATTTTCATGGAGATTAAACACATTTCTATCGACTTTCTCACTCCGAGTCAGTTGGTATTGAAAAGGTGACAGTCTGCTCCAGCCTCCGATTACTAAAACCAAATTGCACTTATCGAGTCTAGAGCCAAAGAGATCAATCTATAAATCTCATTAGGACACAATTCCAAATTACGCTCGTTGTTCATACACTACGAACACAAGTGGTAACTAAAGAGTCCTACGCATTATCCTTGTGATATTGCCAGAACATTCAGAGTGGTGCTCTTCAACATTTCACAATGACGAATGGAAATCCTTCCAGTGTCAACATCAAACAGCACTGCGGTAGGTAATTTGCGCGATCCTATATGGATCAAACTTGAGTCAACTGGATATCGATTTGGTCCAATTTATGAATTGACGACTCAATCGGTAAAATAGTAACTAACCGATTCACTCTTATCGTGTTGTCAGCTTTGAGACGTTCCGATAATAAGAACAAGCAAGTACAGTGAATCTGATGCATTCGAGTTAGAGGATCCAATACTTAAAGCTGAAAATTCTGTCAAGGAGGTTCTTCTAAATTGAACCTACATGATCACAGGTCGATCATCGCGGAACCGAAGGTTAACGCTACATATATCTGACGAATGACAAAGCCATGTTCGTCCATATCTATGCTTATTACTAACCCTTAATTGTAGATTTATACAAAGGTGGTGGTTCCCCATTCTAGCTGAGACGGATTCATGAACACATGCTCATGCTCGATCAACAAATATAAAGACATGATAAAAGCTCAAGTACCTGTTACTAAAGTCTTCTGCTACTCTGATACTCAACGTCTTCCTTGAAGTCACAAAGTGTTCAAGTCAAAGCATAACAAGGGAGATTGTTAGATAGCTTTCAAGATAAAGAAAAGTATGAGCATGTTGGTCCAAAGACAAAAGAACGCAAGAAGGCATGATCAAGTGATGATTATAGATTCAAGATCTCAAGATGTAAAAGATCAAGTGCTAAAGGCTAAAGATCATAAGTCTTCGAAGCATGTAGGAACAAGTTCAAGATCAAGAACACTACATAAAGTTACAAGATAATGATTAAAGAATCAAGACTAAGAAGAACATTCGTAGAATGCTAAGTTTAAGTATACTGTAAATTGGATTGACCTCCCTTAGGGGGAGATTGTTAAGAATAAAAAAAAGACCCAGTCACTACCAATATAATAGTTCTTAGCTCGTAGTTAAACGTGTAATAAGTTAGTAAAGAAAGCGGGCCAACCCATGGACTATCCATGGAGTCCAACGCCCCAACCAAACCTTTGTAAGTATAAATACCATCTTCACACATGAAGAGGGTGTTGATTTTCTAGTTATCTATAAGCATTTTCTCCTTTCTCTATCTAGAAAGCTAACCATCCACTTTCTCTCTCTAGACTTCTTCCTATATTCACTGTATGTGTGATTGATATGTCCAATAAATTCATAAAAATATATAAAAATGAATGTTGAACTTAAATTATAAAAAATTAAATAGATAAAAAGATATTTCAATTTAAAATAAAGGTGGTTTTTTCAATTAAGAAGTGACGCATGTTAACTTAAGATATGGTTCTCTAAAATGAGATGGATGATCAAGATTGCATACATTTATATTTTCATAATAAGTAAGTTTAAAAGTCTGAATTTTTAAGACATTCTAAAAATAAAATGTTCTAAATGCTTTATAATTTAGTATAGATATAGATTAGATAATATACAATTTTCTGTATAAATAATTAAAATTTAAATATATTGTAACTTATGTTAAAACACATTATGTAAGATTTATGTCAAATCTCTGTGCGTACACGGGGATATATAAGTAGTAAGGTTTAAACAACAATGAAAGTAAAGTAAAATGAGACCAAGATGTTTTTAAGGTTTAATTCTTATTAGAAATGAGTAAAAGAACTAAACATTAAAAGACCAAGATGTTTTTAAAGTTTAATTCTTATTCTACACAAGTTAATGTGGAATATAATAAACTAAAATAACCTTAGTTGAATGAAGATGTGTGGTTATTCTCTTCTTCACACAAAGTAAAACAATTTTTATTTTTTTAGTGTGAATTTAGTTATTTGTTGCAAAGTTTCAACTACTTAAGTTAAAGTGAAAGCAAAAGCTTTATCACGTTAATTGCAATATATGCATTTATTTTTCAACAAAGTTCTCTTTTTATAGGGAGTATGTCACGTTAAAATTTAATGTGTTGTCAATTGTTCAATTGATAAGCGCAATTTTTAATTAATGCTTTTATGTAAGGGAAGAGATAACCCTACCTTTGTAAACGTCGATAACAAGCATGTCTTCGCTGCGGGACAGTTAGCGGGCGTGGTTGTGAGTTAGCCGTGAGAAACAAACTAAAGAACTCAAAGATGGATAAAAAAACTTCAAAGTAAAAAATGGCATTGTGTACAATATATCAGAAGTACATAAACTGTATTGTTTCGGTTTAATTAACGTAAAGTGTATGTGCAGGTTTTGATGCTCCTGCCTACTCGCGTCCTGCATCTCAACTACTGCATCCTATATGAGCGATCACCAAGCCAAACTCTGGCAACGATGCATCTAGACTGAAGACCGCCAAGCCATTTGCTTCATAGAAGAGTAGTGCACATATCATATTCGATTAAAACAAATAAAGGGTTGAAACGTTTGTTAACTATCCTACATACTTTTTGCGATTTTGGTCATGAAGAAAATAATCAATCCAATAAAAGTTTCTAAATTTTTTATATAAAAGTAATTTTAGTTGATTTATAATCTGATCACCAAAAGAAGTGCAACGAATAAAACGAAATAAACGAAACGCACCATCTAGGCATAACTGTATCATCATCGCCTAAAGTGCAAGAGTTATTAGCTTCAAGAATTTGCCTCATTTGTTGTATCCAATCTAAAACATATAAACATATGTACAACTATGCAACTGCTAACCCGAGATTAAAGTTTAGTCGCTATTTAATTGCAAACACCCTATAATACGTTCAATGATAGAAAGGGGGATAACTTAAATGAATAATGAAAGGTCACATAATGTACACAAAATTTTAAAGCATATTTTCAGATTAAGCAGAACAATTTCATCTCTCTTTTCACTTTCAAAATAAATACCAAAGCCCATGCCCACATGTCACCCACACTCTCACCATTTTCAGGCCTGCTATCTGAGCAAAAAAGCTTGCACATCATAATCATTATAAAAAACAAAGCATGCACATATTTTTTTTGTTTATAATCCCCACTGAAATATATAAAATTTTACCACACTTCATGCTCTTCACTGACCCATAAGTCCATAACCACACAAATGATCAATATTAGATTAATATCATACAGTTTAGGCATTACTATACGGAAAAGGTTTTTGAAACATTTTTATGTTCCATTTTCTTTGTTTACTTACACAGTAGACATGAAACATAATCCGAAATGAGCAATTAATTTCGTCATTGAATGTTTGTTTATGCTAAATATGTTGTAGATGGATCTGGTTTAATGCAGAAGCTTTTGAACACTAATACGCTAACCTTCACGCACTTGCAAATATCTCTTCCACTCTCTTTTGTTTGTTTCGGATACAATAAAGTAAAAAAGTATATAAAGCATTTATTTTGTAAAAATCGGCCCACATGCCTCTTCTAAGGACAATATATGGAAGGCACTCAACTACTCGTCACCAAACAAAGTATAACTACACAAACTCACTTACAAAAAGCCTACACGTAATATTCTTTTGACGCATATCCAAACACTCCTTATTCTCTACGATCTGCCAAATTCCTAACCAACATATATACACATAAAGACTTTCAAAATACACACATTTTAAATAGTTAGAATACAAAAATTCTTATACCTTACATAAGAAACATTTAAATATGTAGACATGTAAGAACAGAACATAATTCAGTGAGACCCACAACGCCAAAATGTTCAAGAAAATGGTTTAATACCTAAAACATAGATAAATGTAACCATTTGCCTGTTTTCTTCTAGAGCATGGGACTGAAAAGTTATGATGCTTACTTGATAGCCGCATTGATTTCATCATAGGTGGCAGACTTCTCCAACGTCACGGTGAGATGAATGACGGAGACGTCCACAATTGGGTATCAGCAAGTTTCCTGCATAGACCAAAGTATCAAAAGCAAAATCACCAAAATTTAGAACTAAACATGTGTAGTAGAAATTATAACTTTGTGTAGTATAGTGAATTATACAAACCTTCGCTTAATTGCACATCTGTCCTCGCCAGCCGCATGAGAATCAGCTAAATCAAGAACCATACCAACAATATCTCTCAAGAAGTCAAAAAGATTATAGCTTTGGACATAATGTTTTCTACAAATCATGAAAAAAAAAACAATGAGCATAAAAGTTATAATATGAGCACTTAACATATGGTTGGGTAAGGGATACTTACAAATACATAGGGTTCAAATTCTTTGCTACTCTTTAAAGAGTGATCTAGTGTGTTCGGTCCTAAGGATCTTGTAAATATAGTTTCAAAGCTTTAGCTGCATGAAGTAAGTTTCACCTTTACACCAAGTCTGAGTTTCAACTACATCGCTCCTACACACATCACACCATTTAGAATAAAAAATACTATGAAAAAGAGAAATAAGCTTTGATACAACAAATAATCCGTTCGAAAGTTTAAGGCAAGGTACTGATACTAATCTAATTATTGCATTTTATTACAACTGATCATGTGATTCTGTTTATTTTAAAAAAACATAAGCAGTTATAAAAACAATTCCAAACACCCCCTTCTTTTCCTTTCTGGTCGAATGGTAATTCCGAAATCCAACTAACTGTTTCATTAAAACTGAGCAGCAGTTAGTTGCATTAATTTAACTATTCCTATGTTTAGCAAACTGATTGATTTCTTAAGGAACTTATGTATTTGACTAAACACCCTGTTACTTAACCCACCCAACACGTCTAATTTTTTCCGACTGCAATTAGAAGAAATAGAAATAGATCACATGGGGAAGTGTGTGCATACTCTATGTAATGAAAGCTTTTGTTGCAGGACAGAGAATGGCATATAAACTCGTAGTGAAGAAAGAGAGACCCAATTGCAACGACAGAACCAAGCAGACAGTTTTATATTCTAAAAATGATTGACCTCAATCGGATACCAAATGACAAAGCACTGTACATCTATAGATAAGCAGCTTATAGTTTTGGTATAGCTTATCACGCTGCGTTAAGGAAACTTATGATGATAAGGGGTTCAGTGTACGATTAAGTCAATACATATATCCTATCAATAACGTGTTCATATGTCAGAGCTAGTTGCATATGTAAGCAAGTTTAATATATTCAAGTCAATAATTCACATACATTTAGATTCGATTATAAGGATGGAATAAGATTTGAGTAAATAAGTACGCTGCTTGGACATACGTTTAGTTTTGCATAATAAATCTAGACCAGATTTGTATCCAATCTCAGAAGAGTTCTTTCACAGCATGTCTAAGCTAAGGGCTTGATGCTAAGTCCTGAAATGAAGTCACAGTTATTGAAACTCAGTAAGCAAAATCAAATAAGAATCTTAATAAACCAAAGAATCTGAATACAACATGACAGCAAACAGATGCATCTAGCTTAGGAAGTAAACCACTGAACCAAAGATAAGAGAAACATATTTCTGTATATACACCATTCTCATGGTTTGAAAACTGATGTAGTCTTATAGTGTTCTAAGAATGGCTCTTTATTTTAACTCCCTAATGTATATTCAGTTAGAAGGTTAGAGAGACCAATCAGTGGCAACGGGTCACATTAGATATTTAACCCATGGGTCTCGCGTCTGGTTGGGCCGGGCGAGAAGTTGCAATACTCTTTCAGTTACAGACACCAAGAACATTAAAAAAATTATACTCCATAACAACAATATTCACCATTTATATAAACAAATCCGGCGACAATTCAACTTAAACTGCATACAAAAGTTCCAAAATTAGCAAATCCCCAAAATCATAACGAAACCTTAATTTTATAATTAAATCTGCTAACCTAAAATTCTCAACATCATATTATTTTCTCTCATAAATCAATCTAATCTTCATCACACATAAAAATAGCATAAATCACATATACTAGAGAGAAAGAAAAATGATCAGTACCGGCGTTTTAGAGAGAGAAAGGCATCTTAGATAGAGAGAGAGAGAAAGAGAGAGAAACGATCGGTGGTATCTGGTATGTGTTTGTGTTTGGTGTGTTTTTGATTAAAAAAATGGCTTATGTTATATGTACCCCTTAAACATCATTTGTATCCTCAGGGTTTTTTGCGGTTTTTTTTATTTTATTTTTTTTGTATTTTTATAATTTTGTATATGTTATAAAACTGTGACACTGAAAAAACGGAACGAAAAATATAAAGTTTAACAGGTCAAAAGTATGAAACTGTCAAAAATTACGGAACATAAACTGTTAAAAACTGCGTTGCAATGTAAAAAGAGGGGTACAAAAGAAATCTTTTGTAACTTTTGGCATTATTTAGTGGGCCAGGAGGGGGTACCAATAACCAGGGCTGGGTCACACATTTAATGCATCCAGGTAGGAGGGTCGGGGTCGGGTCGGGCCAAGCATTAAACGCTTTAACCCGAGCACCCTCGGTTATTGTATGTTTTTATTATATTATTATATAATTATAATATAATTATTTATACCTTTATACTAAATTTTGCACTTATTTGACTCCTTAGAGAAGTGTTTTGCTTTTAAGAAGTTTTGGCCTAAATATTTTTGTGAAATTTCTCTAAGTATTGAATATCTCATACGAAGGGAACAAAGAATATTTTATTCTATGGAAAAAAAATCTCCTTTTTTTCCTTCACATATATAAGCTAAAACTACAGTCAATCCATATGAAGAGAATAAAAGGAGTTAGTAAGACATTGTCTGGTTTCATAGACTCTCCTTCCAATGGTTTAATCACTCCATTTGCTAAAGTCGTATTTTTAAGTTCCAAAAAGTGACTTAAACTAATTTACACTCGTAATATTTCATCTTTAAATTAAGTTCGTGAACGTCCCGCTCAACAATAACCAATAAACTCACAAACTATAAGGATAAAGAAGCATATAGAATTTCAATGAAGATAATAATAAGTGGTCGGGGCGTTGTATCTCCAACAAATATGTCTACCATTTATGTGAGTGGTGACTAGTCTTATAATTGTACCCAAATACTACTCATAGCTTTGATACCAAACTCTACAGAAAAAAGGACAGCTTATGACCAAATAATCTAGGGATTTTCAATAAAAGAATATGTTGAGCAATTGAAACTAGACCCATGAGAGCAAAATTGAGCATTTGAACTCTCTCGTTGATGAATAAAAGTCAATATTGACTTCAATTTGGTCGACCTCATTTAAATTTAACTAGTTGGTTACCCGCGCATAACGGCGGTAATAGAAAATTTACTAACTCAACTTTTTACGTAATTTCCTACCCGCTTAGTAATTTCGTTTCACAACACTTTAAATGTATGTGTTCGTTGTATGTGTTCGTTTGGATTTCCCGTAGCTTTCCCGCAACACCATATTAACATCATCATTCTCGCATGTAAAGAGACAACACACTCTCCAAAAGTATATAGTTTTAACGTATCAAGTTTATATTTAATTAAGGTTAAAGTTGTAAAAAATATAAATCAACATAAAATAAACCAACTAAAAATGTAAAAAAACAAAAAAATTATAAAAATAACAAAATGTATGTTGAATTAAAGAGCACAAAATTTTAAAAAATATGATGAAATTAAATCATAATAAAATTAAATTAATAAAAAGATATTTCAATTTGAAAATAAAAGTGATTTTTTAATTAAAAGGCGACACATGTCATTTTTTGATGTGATTCCCAAAAATAAGATGAATGGTCAAGATTGCACCTCCTTATCTTAATTTTTAATGGGTCCCACATTATAAATGTTTTATATAGTAGTATAGATAAAATAAATATATGTGAAAACATAGGTGTCGATTATGTAAAAATAAAAACTTAAAAAAGAAAGGTTAATTATTATAGTTGTTAAATTATAAATAAAACATATGAAATTATGTAAACTTATCAGTCTCCAACCAATTTTCGTAGTAACATAGCAGATTTAATAAATTCTCTTTAGACTTAAAACCCATAAACTTATATTTTACAAAAAAAATATGATTTAAGTTCATTTGGATACCAAACATTTTGTGGATACCGGGGGACTCATCCCCACCCTTCATCTTCATCCTATCCAATGGATGAGATTAAATTGTCTATTTACACTAGAGGAGTATTTTTATACAATATACATATTTATTTTTTGATAAACATCTCATAATACACACACATAGTGTGTGTTTTCTATTATATCATTCTCCTCTCTCTCTCTCTCTCTCTCTCTCTCTCTCTCTAGAATGATTAAATACACAACAACAGATTCAACATATCAATCGATCATCTTATCATCAATCGATCATCTCGTTCTCCGATTCATTAACATCAGGTTAAACATCAGATCTAGATCTGTTGTTATGTTATTATTTTTTAGCTTATTTGATGTGAATAAGCTTATGAATTATCATCATCTGAATTTATAAGCTTATAAATCAGCTTATTGACGAATTATATGAATTTACTGTGCTGAATTATAAGCTAACATATTAGTTGATTGATGTCTGAATTTATAAGCTTATAAATCAGCTTATTTTGACGAATTATATGAATTTTGTTGTGTTTAATTATAAGCTAACTTATTAGATGATTGATGTGAATAAGCTTATGAATTATCATTATCTAAATTTATTGTACTGAGTTATAAGCTAGCTTATTAGCTTATTTTGATGAATTATCAGGTTTTTGGATTCTATTCAATCAAGTGAGCAAATGAGTGTTTCACAAAATTTTCTAGAATAGTTCATTTGTTAGTGTTAATAAACATTAATAAGTTAATTTGGTGTTTGATTGAATTAAGTTGCTGATATAAGCTAATATAAGCTGATTTTTAACTTATCAGGTGGCAATAATTAGTTTTTAAGCTGATATGGAATAGTGATATTTCATTTTGTTAGATTTATCATATGCGATATCACATAGTCTGTTTTATTGGATATATCATATGTGATATCATATGTGTTTTTTTGCTTTTTGTCATGAAACAACTTATTTATATTTTCATTTATATTTTTTAAATTTCTTGCTTTCTCCTTACAGATATGTGCAAAAAATCTATGATGATACTGACTTTAAAAAAGAACAAGGCTGATAATCTGGATCAACTTGTTGGAGTCGCAACGCCTGTAGTTGATGTTAACAACCCATCTGTTGGAACGCCCAAAGGACGTCGAAAGTTGTGCATTAAAGGAGGAAAGGAAAAATCGATTGAAAACGTTTTGAAGAACATGAATGCATGTTCATTATGTGGAAGTTTTGATCACAACAAGAGGAGCTAAGGTTTGAAGATCAAAAACAAGTCGTGGTTCAACAAGAAGTTGTGATTCAAGAAGAATTTATTTAAGAAAAAGAAGATTTAGTTCAAGACGAAGAATACTTGGTTCAAGAAGAAGAAGACTTGTTTCAAAAATAAGAAGACTTTGTTGATTCAATGATAAATCCATCAAATTGTTTTTTTTCACATGTGATGTGCTAGAAAATCATATATGATTTTACATTATTTTTGTTTTCATTACAATTATCATATGTGATATTTGAAAGTAATATGTTTAATGTTTGATTATTATATGGACAAGTGTTAGAAATTCTATTTTACTTGATTCTGGTTGATTTGGATCTTACATGAATGTGAATCTATTATATATCAGATGTGATATTTGTATTTTACAAGTTAGTAGCACACTATCATATGTGATTTCTTTCAGAAATCACATATGATTTAACATGATCATCACTAATTTATCAAATCATCATACTTGATATTTAAACAATAATAACATGTTTTATGTTCTAATGCTTTTATTTACAAGTGATGTGTGCAATAAAACTTATACAAAATAGACATAATATCGAAAATCACATCCGCAAATGTTTCGCCATTTTCATTTCAGCATAAAACATCATGACATAGTACCAAGAAAGTTAAACCATTTTAGCAACACATTGTACCAGTTTCCAATGGTTTGCAAAATCGTCCGTAGACGTCAAAACTCCATACGGAGATTACAAGAAAAAAACGAAGAATACATTTTGAACGTGAAATGAAAATTCATGAGCTTCTTCATTGAGCTTCTTGGGCCTTTGGATGCTTGTGATGTTCAAGATGCCTTGAAAACAACCTTCTCTACACAAATAAGAAGATTTGATTCAATTTTCAAGCACATAATCATATATGATATTATACACACAACTAACTTTTAATTACTCACCAGGAGATGACAGACTTGCTTGTATTTTAGTTTCAAGCACATTATCATATATGATATATTATAGTGTTAAAGAAGTTGACTTTCAAGCAGATTATCATATATGATATTATACACAAAACTAACTTTTTAGTACTCACCAGGAGATCACAAACTACTTGTATTTTATTTTCAAGCACATTATCATATATGATATAGTATAAATGCTTAAAACCTAGCTTATATCATATATGATATAGTACATAAGTTTTTACAGTTTTTTCAGGCAACTTATCATATATGATTTTTCACTAACAGGTCATACTATATCTGTTCAGCGTAGATTAAGCCATAAAACCTGATAATTCATAAAAATAAGCTAATAAGTTAGCTTATAATTCAGCATAATAAATTCAGATGATGATAATTCATAAGCTTATTTACATCAATCACCTAATAAGTTAGCTTATCATTCAACACGATAAATTCACATAATTCGTCAAATAAGCTGAATTTATATAAATTCAGATGATGATAAATTCATATGCTTAATCACATCAAATAAGCTAAAAAAGGATAAATTCATAAGCTAAAAAAAGCGATCATCTTATTCACATCAAAACTAAATTCGTAGATAAATTCACATCAAATAAGCTAAAAAAAATATAAATAAAAATAGATCGGATAAACTTTACCTGATGTTAATGAACTGAAGAAGGAGATACTCCATTTACGAAGGAGATGATCGATCGATTAGATGTTCGTGATGATAGATTTGATGTGTTTGTGTGTGTTTTTAGTGTGTCTTAGGTGAGAGGGAGAGAGGGATAGATCTAAAAAAGACGGGGTGTGAGTGATTGGAGGTGTGGTTGGTGTGAGACGTGAAATGACCATAATACCCCTCCGATTTTTTTATTAAATTTTTTTTTTGTTTAATAAGTGAGTTTTAATCTCAGCCATATATGGGTTTTAGATGGAAGGCTTGGATCAGTCTTCCTGTATCCAAAAAATGGAGGGTATCCAATATAACTCTCCTAAAAAAGTATTACTATGTTATTATTTATAAATGTCATTAGCAGTGTATATTAAATTAATGTATTTCCACAGAATTATAAATATCAAAATAAAATCAAGAGTAATGTGATATGTAAATGAATATACGAGATTATACATATACGAACGACTTATTCCTCTTTGTGAGAATAAGTATTGATATCCGAAAAAGTATTTTATTTAACCACCCGCATTCAGTAACGACTCATGTTATTCCACTTTATAACTTTAATTCGCGCATACACGGTTTAAACTTTAAATACGGCTAAAATGATTAAGGGGAATTGCAGATATGCTTCTCGTGGTTTCCTCAGATTGCATGATTAGTCCTCACATTTGCGAAAGTGCAGGCGGCCTCCCTGTGGAGAATCTTTGGTTGCACTCTTAGTCTCTGGCCTAACCAAAATGACGGATGTGCCCTCTTCTTCTTCCTCCTTTCTTTTTCCTTTGAATTTCTATTTTTTTTAAAATTAATTTTTCCAGAACACTTGAACAAATATCCAATCCCATCCTTCAACAAATCCTCCTCATCATTAAAAAAATCTCACCCTTCTCATCACAACACAACATATCAATTGGTATTATAAATGAAAAACAGAAACAAATCATTCGAAATAATTCAAGAAATTCAAAGATCTCAGATTGGGTTTGTTTGGTATCAACTTGTGAGATTCAAAGATCTATAAAGATCTACAGAAAACAACAACCCATTCATCATAGATCAAACTTTGAAGCAAAAGCTTCTTGATTTATTTTCGAAATCATAAAGAAAGAAAACAAGAACAATCTTCCATCTTTGTTTGGATCTTTAAAAGAACATAAAAATGAAAACAATAAAGATCTATGTTTGGGTTTGATTTGCATCTTTTTTGAGATATAAAGATCTAAAAAGACCTTTCATAAAACAAATAACCCTCTTTCATCATAGATACTTTAAGAAGCATTCACTTCTCTTTAATATTCGAACTTTATAAAGAAAAAAAACACAAGTCTGTTGGTTTCTATCTTTCGTTCGTTCATAGACAAAGGAAAACCGCAAGTAATAAAACACAAAGAAACATACATGTGATATTATTCTCGTCGTGAGGTTGCGAGATAAAGAAAGGAGAGGGGCGTGATGTGCTTTGTTTGTGTTCAGAGATTTGTTTTGAGAGGAGTGGATCTGTGATTGTGAATAACAAAGATAAGAGAGCGCCTGTGTATGCATTTGAGAGAAATTTCTTTGTGTGTTGAGTAGTGTTTCATATCAAAAAGATAAGAAAAGGGATTTGAAGATTACTGAAAGAGAGGCGTGTTCAAGTGTTCTGAAAAAATATATTGAAGATGTTCAAGTGTTCTTCAAAATTGATTTAAAAAAAATAGAAATTCAAAGGAAAAAAAGAAAGGAGGAAGAAAAAGAGGGCACATCCATCATTTTAGTTAGGTTAGGGACTAAGAGTGCAACCAAAGATTCCCCACAGAGAGGCCGCCTGCACTTTCGTAAATGTAGGAACTGATCATGCAATCAGAGGAAACCACATGGAGCATATATGCAATTCCCTCAAATGATTATTGGCCTATATCAAAATGAAAGGACGACCCACGGGTTATTATGAGATGAAAATAAATACACGAGATTGTACATATATCAACGACTTATGTTTCTCAAGGGTCATTACGTGCTTATGTTTCTCAAGGGTCTAAACACGCATAATGTCTAAGACATAATATCAATAGTTACATTCAAACATACTAGTTAAACAAAGTCAAATCTTTCGTGGAACAAAAATCTATACAAAAAAATTAATCGATATTAACAAATAGAAAAAATTATGTATAGATTTAATCAAGGTTGCAAAAATCACTAATTGGTAGTCGGGCCGGTGAACCCCCTTTTAGTTTGTAATCGGTCTAGGCGGGATCAATCAATGATTAATCGGACCGGCATTTCCAGCATTTTTTGGGTATTTCCGGTGAGTTTTGGGTAGTTTTGGGTATTTTCGGCGAATTTTGAGTATTTCCGGCAAGATTAAAAACGACGACTTGTAATAGATATAAACAACTACTATAGGTGATTAAAACAAGTTTATAGTGAGTTTTGGATAATTCCGGCAAGATTTGTAGGTTTCCGGCAAATTTGACCACCATTGATAGTCGTTGACCATGGTTGATCAAGGTAGGTGGCCCAATAGCGCCTCTTTATAGGCTTTTTTTCAACACTGGATCTATATATAATTATAAAAGTAGTATAATAACTTCAAAATAAACTAGTATAATAACTTCAACATGTAAATTTATGAATTGTCACAAAATTTAATTTCAAAATAAAGTAATTGAAATATTATTACCTGTATTATTGAGCAAGTTCTAAAACTAGTATAATAACTCCAAAATTATGAAAGAAATGACAATGTGAGACCACTTCCCATTGTTATTTGGAGATTGTTTTCTCTCAATGTCTCTTGGTGCACTCCTTTAACAAAATTTGAACTTATTCCTGAATACATCTAACATCTTCTTTCGTAATGGTTTATTTATTTTTCAAAAGAGTCCAGATAATGTACATACAAACACTTACTTGCAGTCACAAGAAGGAGGGGGTCCTTTGTCATCTTTAGTAGCCACCTGATAACTATGTTCCCATACATCCTTTGGATCTGCTTGCGCATGAGGAACATGTCGTGGATGCTTCTCTCGTTTGTCCCCTTTGACTTGCTTCAAAGCATGCTTTAACACCGGAAGAATCGCCTCCATACACTCACCAACTGCATTTGGGTTCCCCGGCATATTGATGATCTATCGTATCAAATACCAACACCAAAAAAAAGTTACCGAACATTAATTAACCGAATCACTTTATATTTATTATAACTTTCTTTTAAATTATCAACACTTGTAAAAAGGAGCCCTTACTAGTGTTGATCCACGTATTCCAGCTGCAGCACGTGAAAGCATTGCAAATTGTGTAACCTGATTATTATTTTTTGCATAATTAATAACATGTCTTGGTATCATAAATTTGTGGATCTAACTAACCAATGTGGAGAATAGTTTTTACAAACTAACCCATATATAACCATCCCATTTTGCCCTAAAACAATAAAATAGGGACAATTATCGGAACTTTGCAGATCTTATATCTCTTCCATAGTAACCAAAAATGCCTTTAAGATATATGAAAAAAAGAAAATAAAGTCCACAAAATATTAATGAAAAAACAATATCAAACAATTCCGCAAAATATAACATTTTTTTTTGTTTAACCTTCATTTAGTTTTTTTTTTTTTTTTTTTTTTTTGTGCAGACTTGAGGGATTCGTAAAGCGAAATGGTTTTTTAGAATAAACACAATTTCTGGTGTGTAACATCCCACCTCCAAATTGGTTAGTTTAAGCAACTTCCTTAATTTAAAATTAATTGGTAGCAATCGATATACCTTAAGGCTCTCTTGCATCATGACATGTAGAAGTCCCGGGGTTTCCTTTTCTATTACAGTTTTTGTTGCTTCAGGTGTAACATCCCTCGGGGTGAAGCCAGTACCACCTATCATTAAGAAAATATAGATAACACGGAACATTAACATAACTGAGATTACCAGGAGTTCAAATTCTTAAAAAAAAAAAAACCTCACCAAGCGTTATAATCAAATCCATTTTCTCTATATCACTCCATCTCTGCAATATCTCTTGAATATCTTGTACCTCATCCGGAACCACAGCTGTTGCAGCCACAATCGCTCCTCCTAGTTTTTCAGAAGCCGAATTCACAACAGACACCGCTCTTGGACCACTACAATTTTAAATTAGGGATTTCAGTTTCATATTCCCATCATACTTAATACAGAAATACATATTTCTTATTATTATGGTAAATTTTTTTTGTAACTTTTAACTTTATGAAAGCGTAAAGTACCTTCGGTCAGGTCCAGCTCCTGATGCAACAGTATCACTCACCGTAAGGATAGCAACTTTATATGTGGAAGAAGGAGACGTATCGGTACTTACTTTCATTGAATTGATATTTTGAGCAACAGCATCAAGATTCGATGATAATAAGCTTTCTCCCAAATCGAACCCAGATATATCAGAAATTAATATTGCTGATACACGAGTTCCAGAAGGTATTTCTCTTCCAAGAGGTGGCAATTCTAGCAATGCATTCGCTGACTTCATACTTAGCAGACGACTACTCAGTTGATGACCAGTACTCTCAGCCACAAATCTGCACGTGTTGTGGCAGAATATATAGTTATAGACAGAAAAAAAGATCACGATTATTTTCTGACTAACCAATCTATCATAACCAAGAAAGTTGACGTGACAAGATGGATGACTCGGTAACGGGTAAAACAGGTTAAGGTTGAAACGAGTCTATTCTAGAAAGGGTCGGAAGAGGTCACACCTGTTTGTATCGACTCTCAATTAGTTTCTTTGTCATTTTTTCTAACTTTATTATAGCAAAAAATAATACAATATTTCTTATTACAAAACAAATTATCAAAAACAATAATCCAAATCTTTAATTAATACGGCTTAAGAATTGGTATGCATTAAAAACAGACTATAGGCGACTTTCACCCGTTTGACCCGTTCCCCTTTTAGCTATTTCTTTTATATGACCATTTGAGATAGTTTGATATAGCACAAACCAAATTGACCCATTATAAGTAGATGGAATGAAATTGCCACCTCTACATGAAATTACAACTTAACACTCATACTACTTGAAATATACACTGAAAGCTATACCCTGGAAAGCTCAATCCAGCATTATTGTCCCATCTGATAATGGCACGATGGAACTCTTTCCGGGACGAATCTGTCCTAATGGAGTGCTTAAGGTAAGCATGCACTCTGCAAAAGGTGAAAGAGCAAATCCGTTGTTTTTTAATAATCAGATACCAAGCATAGTGCTAATTTTTACCAAATGTGACATCAAAATAATTATCCAGAAATAACACCTTGGAAGATGCGGTTTCATCCAACCAGAAAGATTACGAATTGATGGAATGACAAAGAGGTTAAAACACACTAAGCAGCTAACTGGGTTTCCAGGTAACCCAAATGCAAGAATTTTTTTCACCTTCTCCCCTGATTGAGAAGTGATTTCTGCAAATGTAAGAGGCTTCCCAGGCCTCATGGCAATCTGCAGTAAAGATTTCTCTAATCAGCTACCTATTGTATTTTCTAAACCACAAAAACCAGCCAAATCAAAATCCTTAAGAGGAAGAGGTACTAACTAGAGGTGACATATGGATCGGTAACGAGTCACGACAGGTAAACATTCTTACAGGTCGAAACAGATTAGGTTGACCCAAAACACTTTTTTGTCCAAAATACAATTTTTTTAATATTTTCTATAAATGATTGGTCAGTCAAATATGATTACAAATTATGAAGTACGTTTAAAATAATATGATTTAAGCACTAAAATTACACTCCAGGTGACTTACGGCCATTTACCTCATTTCGTTTTGAGCTACTTATTTTGTTTTACGCGCTTTACCCGTTAGAGGTAAAATGTACCCTAAATAGACCCATTCATAAGTGACTGAATTTGCCGTCTCAATCAATAACAAACAAGAACATTAAAGTAAGCTATGCGTCCTATTGTCAATTCCAATTCCACGAAAAAGAAAATAGAGTAAAACAAAACAATAAGATGAGAGCAATAAAAAAAGGGAATCCAGATTCCACCTTATCAAAATGCACTCTGCCTTTATTCTGAAGAAAAGGTTTGACAAAATCCCTGTCTCCCATAGAAACACCTCCAGATGTCAGAAGAATATCAATGTCAGCTGAAAGTGCTTTATCCAAAATTGTCTTGATTTCGTCCTCGTCGTCACGGGCAATACCAAGGTCAATAATTTTACACTTCTGCTGTATTGCAGCAGCAACAATCATTGCCCGATTGGAGTCCCTGATCTAAAAAAGAAAATGCATCAAGGTGTCAAATCAGTAAAAGATTGTAACATTCATAGATGTGATGCATGCACATGCCGTGCGCCTTTAAACAGGCACTACAAACTATTTACAATATAGCTTTTTTTGCAGTTTATGGTTTAAAGCGTTGTTGTGCTATTCACTATGTTGTAATAGTAACATGAACACACTAGTTGTAATAGTAATCGAAAAGCGCAAGAAGCACACTAACTTAAGATAAGCACAATACACACAAAGAAAATATACAACCAAGAAAATTAAAAAAAAATGAATAGAAAATACTAAATACATATGTTTTAAATCGATAAGATAGTCCTGATTGAAGTAAAAGGAGCTAATAACATGTTAGTAGCAGATACGGTAAACCTAGATGAAAAATGCTAAAATAAGAGCACAAGACTAAACTTCTGGCTTTCATAAATCTACATGTTGATTTCTGAGTGATGAGCGATTACATTTTGAAATCTAAAAAAGGTATGTCTACATACTTCTGAAAAACAAACAAATCATGAGGTGTCACACAAGTTGTGATGTGAATCACGAAAAGAAGAGAAAAAGAAACATGTGAAATTTTAACGTATGATATTTTTCAGACTAGAAAGAAGAAACCACATGCTAGGCATACATATGCAGATTCTCTGATGGTCCCAAATTAAGAATGGGAACAATGTTTGCATTCATCTAAGCAGGTTTTCATTCTCATACATAGATGACATGTAATGCTCCTGGATATGCATGCAGCATTTACTTGGAATGAATGGAGTCTACAATGATCAGGTTAAGGAGAAACGGAGGCGTGGAAAAAAAATTAAGGCAATGCAAAGGGGCCCCTATTGCCAAATTGAAAGCCATAACGCACCTTACACATTCCCGTTCTATAAGTAGCGCCTTTGAGAGAATGTTTAGAAGCGACGACGGATAACTCTTTTTAGGACTTACCTTAAATATATATTAGGAATTACCTTGCGCGGTGGTTCCTGGGGACCCAACACATTTTTAATTTAAGCATAAACAGAAAAGGAGAAGATATTAAGATATGAGAGACAATATTGACTCTCAGTTTCATCATGAAGAACACTATGATTGTCTTTTTCCCAGGTCAATTTGCGATTCTACATGTGATTTGCCAATTTATACTCGTTATTGTTAAACCAGCCAACTAGAGGACTCCACTTCTCAACCCCCAAATTATTAATTACAATTTACAATACACATGTCCAAAGATATTAATTTTATTAATTTGCAAAAATGTATCCCATATTAATTAATTTCACATGCATTAATAGTTTTTGCAGTACCTGGCCACGACTTAAAGACTTGCATGTGGGCTCCACCAACTCATCTCCAGTGGAAAGTACAGCAATAGTGGGAGTAGGATACACCTGCATGATAACATTGGCAGTTGGAAATTAAACAACTTGATTCCATGTAGGCTAGTAAACTATGTGCACAAACAGAACTAATACCTTCACAGTCAAAACACCCACTGTGGCAAGTAGCCCAATTTCGGCAGCACCCAGTAGCTCTTCTGCTTTCAGTACCACAGCATCTTTGCTTATGTCACATCCCTGTCAAACAAATATTGTATGAGCATCTTATCATACGCATTTTGTTAAATACATTGCAACCATTTAAGATCCTCAAGAGAGCACAGCTACAAAAAGACACTTCACTAGAAAAAAAATATTATACAATAAGTAGCAACTTGGACGTAATTGCTTCCTTAAGGGATACGTGTCACCATATTGCCCTGTGTGTAACTGTTTACAAGAATAGAGTCAGCTGGGGGTGCTTGCTTAAGATTATTTTTGGGCTTAGGAGCTTATCTGACTCAGCTTGTATTTCAGCAGATCATTTTTTTCTGGCTTATTATTTGACTAATGAGCTTATTATGACTTACATACGGAAATTAAGCTCATAAACCTCAAAAAAATGAGCATATGAAATATAAGCCGAGTCAAATAAACACATAAGCCCAAAAATAAGCTTACACAAACTCCCTAGTCAGTCAGAAACTCGGACTTGCTGTGCAAGTCTAGCTACAACACCATTCTAGGGTTCTCGCAACACATGTTTCTTGGGTCACATTGTTAGACACACTGTCTAATCTTCTATACTAGCCCATTGCTCGTATGAATTTCTGCTTGTTTGGAAGTTTCTAGTATTTGGCTCATTCAGATCACGATTAATAATTTACAATTTATGAAAGTCGTCCACTAATCTCTGGTCATTTTGTTACGATCCCACATCGGCCAAGTATGGGATTGGTTGGTGGTTTATAATGTCTATGTGTCCCCTCCTCTTACAAGCTAGCTTTTTGAGTGAGTTCTACACTTGGACTTATGAACCGGTACGAGCCTAGTATGGGATAGGTTCACATCACATTTCTTCATTTTTCTCAGAAGCTCAGTCGTCTCTTTTTGTGGGAAACATGCAAACAGCCACACACATTTTAGGGCCTAAAGCTATACCAAACAACTAATGATTAGGATATTGATGATACGGATTTATATATGGCATTGATGAACGCCAGTGAGCCTCATCTACCGTTCAGGCATCCACCGCCATCAATAATTTTACCACCTCGAAGTACTGAGATGACCTCCTATTATCAAGCAAAGTCTTCCCACTCCTTGCTTAACTGTTTTACAGGCTTGGTTATGGCCCTAATAGGAATTCAAACTCTTCACCAGGCTAAAATATAGTACTGTTGGCACATCATTATTTTGACTATCAACTTTAAGATCTAACCAATGGTTCTGAAAGTGCCTGAAAGTGCCTGAGAGTCATACTTGTTATAGCAGTGACAGAGAAGTTAGATGTCCAGAAATTGTAAAATGCCACTATCACTAACCTCTGTTCTGAAACAGCAATAACCTCAAGTTTCGCGAGAAACCAGATCAAATGATGATTCTTTTTTACGCTTCTATTGTATCTGGTTAAATAATAAGATTTATCTAATTAGGTGGTTTATCTGCCTACATGCTATGACAAGAAGTGCTACAAGTTCCTTCATTTGCTATACCCTATCCGTTCCATACTTTATTCACTAATTGTATTGCAAAATAAAACCTCGACATATCAAAACCATTAGGTATTCCAAAAATCACAAAGCCAGATACATATAACTATGAGTTTACAATCAGAAATTTGCCAAGTAAGACGAGCTAAAAAGATATTCATATAAGCAACCAGAAAACTGTATATAGCTTCTTCTAGTTTTACCATACGATTGCACAACAAAGTATTATAGTTTTGGTCATTGATTCATAAGAATTGGCGCTTTTTGACAGTTAAGTATATTAATATAAACAATTGGAGGTGTGAAAAGGGCAAACTTATTACCACCGGACGAATATCAACTCCTTTGTTAGTTTTCACCAAAATGCGTACTCGTTTCGGTTCGGACGGAGCCGTTTCGACTAGTTCAGTGTCCTCTACTTGCACAACTGCATCAGCTCCATCGGGTATGGGTCCTGAGTAGAGGGAAATACAATATTAGCTTTCATATGCAATGTACATGTAGAGGCCTGTTTCAGGGACATAGATGAAGATTATAAAAATTGACCTCCAGTTGTTACATATGCAACAGTTCCAGGAGTAAGTGTGACACCAAGCCCGTCATTCCCTGCTCTTGATTCAGTAATAACGGGATACTCACCAGGACCATCTGCAGCAATTACAGCATATCCGTCCTAGAAAGTTCACCATAGTCCATTAATTCTATTTCAAAAGGAATTCCATCACATCATTGGAATTAATTACATAATCGTCAAATAAGTTGAATTAAGCACAAACAAGCAATGAATCTCAGAGAGCCGTGTACGAGCATCCAAAACACATGCTGAAAAGAACATTCATAAATAAAGAGCCAATATGTGGGATCGAAACCCACGCCTAATTCCGAACATTATTTTTAGGACTAAGACACACATACGTAAATACAATCCTAAATAACACGTATTACTTTCTCCGACCTTGTGAAAGGCCTCCCCGTTTTGAGGGTTGGTTGTACGTAACAGAAATTGAACTTGAGAGCTTTGACATTTTAGTGACGATAGGCAAGTCGTTATTAATAAGTAATTATCCTAATCCAGGGGTTACTTTGTAGTAAGATAATTAACTAGTAATAGTGAAAGTAGAAATGCAAAAAAAGAAAAAGGACCTTGATGGAAGCAGGATAAGGAGGAAGAGGATCAGGAGCGCGAATATCTTGAGCCAAAACCTTGCCGATAGCAGCATCGTTAATGGATACCGTTACTGGCTGCAATCGCTGCTTAGATGCGGTTATTACTATCTCTAAAGCTTCTTCTGCTGATATCATTTTCTGATAATGATCGTCTTACTATCTCACTCTCTCGAATAGAGTACAATATTATTATTATTATTATTATGTGTTTGACTTTATTAGTGTGTTCTAGAGTTTAACGAGTTTGCAAGGGCGGAGGCACGAAACTTTGAGGCTATCATAAATTTTTATATATTTTTTTATAAAAACTTGTATTCGATTTTTATATTTTTTATAAAATCGTACGAATATTTAAAGTGTATTAATATTGGATTCGTTTTAGTCGTAATTTAAAGGCCTATATTTTTCATTAAAAGTGAGCCAACTATTTGCTACATATCGATAAAGAAAACTTGTTGTATTAAAAAGTCGTAATTAGTGAGAATTTGAGGGTCATTTTTGTAATTTTTTTGTTACTAATTTTTTTTCGATACAAAACAGTATACCACTTTTTGTAAATATTTTTTGTGTGAGTAACATGTAGATAATTAAGCAAAAAAATGTATAAGCCTAATAAATAGTCATGATATATGGTCGGATATAGGCTGTTGGTCCAGAATGCACAAAAGAACAAAATTAAAACATGCTCCATAGTATATTGTAGAAGTGTGTGTTGAAAGTTTTTATATATTTAAAAAAAAACGTATATTAAACTTCAACATTTTTTATAAAATCGTACCCACGTCTGAAACATATAAATATTGGGCTCATTTTATTCATAATCCTGAGACATTTCTGTCAGTATATTTTTTTATTTAAAAATTTTATGTAAAAAAGTCGTAAATAATAAAAACTTGAGGGGCCTTTTTGTAATTCTTTTTTACTAATCTTTGAAATGGGTCAAGTGGCCTAAGTTTTTTTTAAGGTTTTGGGCTATTTCTTCCTGGGCCATTAAGCCCACAACATGCTCTTGAGCCCACAACATGCTCTTTGTAATATGTATAAATTTTGAAAGGAAAAGAAAACAAACAAGAATATAAAATTTAAATAAATTTGTGTTCTTAAGAAAGTAAGAGGAGGAAAACTAAAGAAATTTTTTTTCTAAAACTTTCCTCCAAAAAATAAGAGGAAATGAAAGAAAAGTAACTTTTTACATGTCAAAAGACATAGTTGTCTTTGCTTTTTGAACTTTAAACCCCTTAAAACATTGGAATGTTTGTAATTATATTAACTTTTTTTTTTCTTTTCCTTCAACTCAAGAACACAAATATTTTTACTAACTTTTAAATTTTTCTTTCATTTACCTTTTTTTTCTTTTCTTAATTTTTACTTTCTTTTCTTGTGGTTTAAAACTCGAGAACGCAACGATGTTATTGTTTTTTATACGGCAAAGCCCTAGCGTAAATGTCAGTTTCTTCATACTTGTGTTAGCTGCAAATATATTTTAAAACCATGTTTTAACATTTTTTTAAAGACCATCTACCACCTAGTGCATTGTGTGCCATCTTTTGGGTTAATCGGTGTGGGTGACCATTCGTACGAACTTTGTAAACACAAATCCTAGAGCTATTAATCCTAATAGTATATAAACTAAAAAAGAAATACATTCGTTAACCAAACAGACGAAATCATTGAAGAGCTATACTGCAAACAAAGTCTCGTCACCATCGTAGCAAGAACAACCCACATGAATGGGATCCGCGACAACAGTTAACAATCTTTTACCATATAATTTTAAAAAAAATCAGAAAATGAAGAACTGTTTACCAATAGTAGACAAACTCTTCTCTCCGTCATAAGCAAATCGTTTACAAGTCATCCTTAGTTTACGAAGCTTTCTTGAACATATTGTCAAACACTTGAGGACACAAACAATGTATCACAAAAACCTAATTAATTATATATGTAACCATGCATCTCAGAAATACGTGGACACTACAGAACACCAACGATGCACGAAAAGCCTGAAAACTATATGTGTAAAAGATCAAACAAGATCATGACAGATCACCAACGGGAAACAAACTCTTTTCTCCGTCATAAGCAAACTGACTATGACAACAACTTGTATAGAGAACATGAAATTAGTAGGTGACATCGTTTTGTTATTGTAATTGTGGATGAAGCGTTACAAACCTAATGCCTTAACACTTTAGTACACAATAATGCATCATAAAAACCAAAATTATTACATATGTTATAGTACGAAACCTAGATTACAAATCCCCAAATAGTACACAAACTAAAAAACAAACGGAAACACCATCTGTTAAAAAATCCGATGAAACCATTAAACACTTGTAAACAAAGTCTTGTCACTATCGTAGTGAGCTTTTTGGACCAATAGTAGTAAGCAAACCATAAATTCACGTTGAACGTGATTTCATGAAAATATTTGATCATATTAAAAAAGATGACATTAATAATGATAATGGTAAATGTATTTCAGTTTCGAGAAGAATAAGTATTAAGTCCATTCTTTGATAGAAAGTCGAGTTTAGATCGACAAAAAGCCAATATTAGTGATAAACTAGACTTACGTAAAGAAAGATAGGAAATGAAAGAGGATATGGTGAAAGAGTTTGCACCAAATGTACTTTCGTGGCATTCTCTTTGGTCTCACATCTTTCTTTAGGTAAGTGCATCTTATCAATGATATTGGCTTTTGTCGATATGAATACGAATTGCTATGAAAAAATAGATGACACCATTTTCTTTAAAAAACTATTACTTTAGTATAATCCTTATGGTGGACTATAAACCATATTACAACTTTACTCCACCGATATGCACTAAGATCGGCGCTCACTAAGAAGAGCTACTCCCTACGGTATTCTGCCCTCAAATCCACCCCTAAGAACCCGTGATTTGACTTTTCTTCTAGGATCTTTAAGATTAACTAGGACCGCTAGGAACTTCCCCTTGGAAGTATACTAAACTCCAAGTAGATCAC
Source organism: Tanacetum coccineum (assembly GCA_026074375.1). NCBI lineage: Eukaryota > Viridiplantae > Streptophyta > Magnoliopsida > Asterales > Asteraceae > Tanacetum > Tanacetum coccineum. The sequence goes on from BQNB010003819.1 coordinate 25,607, forward strand.
CCAATGATCTAGGCTTGATCACTAAGATACAAGACTTCCCTTATAACTAAATTAAATGATAGTTGTTTGTTTCAAATCAAGTCTCAACCTAACCTAGAGACTCGATTCTAAAAGTAATGATATGAGAAAGAAGACCCTCGACTAATAACACACAAGTGCGGATTAAGTACTTGTGTGTTTGTAACACCCCCAAAATATGTTGAAGTGGAAAGGTAACCGGGGACGTTACTTCATAATACATAAGCACAAGATATAAGAGAACGACCTCTAAATGAGTCGTTTGAAAAGATAACTTCATTGTTTCATTGAAATAAATAAGTTAAAACAAGTTGTCCTATGTTTGCATCAAATGAAAAAGCATTGTTTAAAATTACAACGAAGATAAAGTAGTGCAATGAAATCCATGAAAATAGTGTCTTGAATGAATGTAGACTCCATGCACTTGAAATGCACCATAGTAAGTTAAGCACCTGAGAAATACATGCTTAAAAATGTCAACATATAGTTGGTGAGTTCATAAGCTTAAGTAAATAAGTAAAGTTGGACATCAAGATTTCAGGTTGTTAGTGCAAATATTACGATATTTAATCTATATGATCTCTTTATGTTTTGATGATGACAAACATGTGACTTGTAGTACGTAACGTAAAGTACGCAAGTTACTCGTTTACACAAATCATCAATGCATACATGCATCAACATCTCTCGACGTCTCAAGTATGCATTAAGACGGACATTGGTTTACACCCGACGTAAATCACATAAGGTATGTACAAACAAGCATTAAACTTGTAGGATGATCAAAGAAATAAGTTTTTGTCTTAAACTTTACATTTTTATAAACGTAACAAAATAGTTTTTTTTTATTAATTAGACAAATTATTTTTGAATTGGACCGCCACTTTCAGACAGGCAATTTTCAGCTCCTATAAATAGTAAGTCACTTCCAACTATTTGTACAACCCTTTTGCACGAATTTCTTGCAGTTATTTCTCTCTTTAAATCTCACCAAATCTCTTTAAATCTTTGATCATTTAACTTGTTTAATCTTGTTTAAATATGATCCAATCTTCTATCCTTTCCTTCTAACCTCAAGTGCAAGAGAAAAACTTTTGTCATCGTCAAGATACAAACTTATGTAGTATAGTTAGTCCATTTGTAACATTTGTTACATATAGATCGAGTCCATGTCTTTCAATCTTTAGTAGTGTGTAGATCCGAATGGTGTATAAATTCGGAAGGGTTGATGGTAGATTGGTTCTAGCTAAGATTAGGACTCGACATTTAGCTTAGTGTAAGAAAATATTGTAAGCGACGCGGTTTATGTGTTTAGGCCATAAAACATAAGGTTTGTTATGTTGGTCCATAAAACATAACGGGTTTGGTTGTACCTAAAGAAGGACTCGACATCTAGCTTAGTGTCGAAAAATAATGTAAGCATTGGTATAAGGTTTTCTCCGCCGAAATGAAGCTTGTTGATTAGTGAAGTAACTCTCGAGTTGGATACTCAAGGAGTGAAGTAAGGCGAAGAGGAGCTTCGTGACTGGACCACTATAAATCACCGTGTCGGTTTGTATTTTCTTTTACCTTTCGCTTTACTTATTTCTTTACATTTACCGCTTTACTTTTATACTTGCATTGTGTTTATGATTGTGTGAATGGTTGTGTATATATTGTTAGTTAAGGTTGTGTAGTTCTTTGTACTAAATATTGTATGTGTAGTTATATTGTTAGAATATGTGTTAGCCATTGTTAACCTATTATCGACACTTCTTATATTGCGTCAAACTTAATCGGGTAATTGATACAAAAGATTTAAAGTTTTTAAAGGAAAACGTATTCACCCCTCCTCTACGGTTTCTACAATTGGTATCAGAGCCAGGTTGCTCTAGTTTTAAAAAAAATGATTTTTAAAATAGAGTACGATCCATGTATCAAATTACTCATGAAAGGGGATTAAATATGAAAAGTGTTTTGTTGTTTGATTCGTACTAGTTTTGTTATTAAATATACTTCGTATACTAGCTTGAAGAAATTTTTTCTCAAAAGAACTTAGAAGTGTCAACTTATGTTTGTCTAAGTCGTAAGAGTAAAAATGATGTCTAAAACACTAAATTTATGTGTTGGAACAACTTTTTAAAGTCCAATGTTTCACAGTTAAGTCACCAAATGATTTTGAATAAAAAAAAACATGTCTTTGGGTCACTGGTGGCGGTCCCATAAATGTTAGGGCAGCCCCTAAATATATCTGGGGGCCGTCACCTTTCTGGGGGTCGTCTGTCTGTTTTGTCAGATTTTTACAAACTTCGAAAAATCATATAAAATCAACTGTAAGGCCATAGAAGTCGTGCCACCTGCTATTTTAAAAATAATTGAGTATACTTTCATTTAAAAGTACTTCGAAGAATTTATTTCAAACTTAAATAAGTCAGAAATGCTAAATACTACATAATGGTCAAAACGTTATGTTTTATTTTTACGTAAAACTTATATTTTACCTTTTCCTTCGAGTCGGGCATTTCTAGTTGATGTATCTTTGAAAAATAGTGTGTTTATATTTTCAAAATATTGATCTTGACTAATTTTGAAATGGGTAGGAAATTATTTTATTTTTAAATAAAATCGAGCTAAGTATACGTCGGTACATCTAATACAAAAAACAATGACGAATATCTTTATGTGTTATGCTAAAAATGATTATGAGTGTTTTCTTAGGTCTTATTATTGCTATTAGATATTATTAAGTTATCATTACTATTTATAATTGAGCTAATTATATATCTAAGCATGTGTGCCGTGTATGCTATTTGTATGTTACTAGTTTTTGGGATTATGCCTAATAGGAATTATGCTAGATCTCTTACGTTAAGTTGCGAAAGTGTTTGTGCATTGCATATAGGCATAGATAGCTATATTTACAAATGTTACATAAACATCTTGTAAATCATTTTAAGTATAGTAACCTACTTAGGAATTAGAGTTCAATAGTGTGTCAAGTATGTCTGAAAATATTGTCATAAGATCACACGTTTAAACTCGTCACCAAAATTTAGTTTCCAACACGTTAACTCTCTTCCAACAAGATGTCTAAATCTTTTCATCATCTTGCCTTGTTTGACCTTGGTTGGTTAAACAAAAGAAAAGATTGTATTAATACATTAGTATTTAAGTAAAAAAAATATATTTTTAAACTTTGCTTGTGCTTGATTGTTCTAACACACACATAATTATATTCTTTCTATAAACATATAGCATTTTACTAAAGATGTGTGTTGTATAAAACAATGGTTAGGAAAATCATTCATTTAATCACAAGATGTCAAAAACTATTCATACTAGGTATAACAACAAAAGTTTTTTGCACAAGCAAAATATATGACAATCTTGAAGTAAGAAATTAACTTGTCTTTATTCATCAACCTCACCATACAACTAGTCTTAGGATTAATGGAACACACTGTGAAATTCTTTATTTGTTTTCTTTTAAAAGAGTGTTCGTGAGGGTCAAGAAAGATTTTGAGTATATATCGATTCATTATTCAAATTAAGATTGATATTATTATCGAATCTAATTGACAAGTTTTCGAATATGGACAAGAAATTAGATTCTTATTTGTCTAGCTTTGAGATTATATAAAAATGTAACAAGATATATTATCTTAAACCTATATACTCAATCATACTCGATTGATATGAAAATAACGACATCGTTTTCCAAGATGATAAGAATATGCATCGGATCATAACTCACACTTGTGTAAATGATGTCATATTAAGTCTACTTGTCCAATAGATGTGTTCCAAATATTTGGCAAATATATGCATAAAATACACACTGAAGTAGGATTGACGACTTGAATGTCATCTGAAATACTCAAGTAATTTACCTTCCTATGAAATTGGTAAAGTCTTCGTTTCCGAAAAGCCAAACATGAGCAAATACACAACATATGTAACTTTGCTCAAACATTTCAAAAGCACAACTCAAAACTCAAACCATCTTCTCATCAAAACTCTCTCTTACTTTACCAAATAAGCATAATATTTCTTCTTCACCATATGATAACCCTTTAACCATCTAAGGTTAGGATTAGGAAAAATTAAACATATTTTACAAACCATTATCGTGCTTTCTTTCAATAAGTGATAGTAAGAGGATTTCGAATATGAAGATGATTATTATTCAAACAATAAGCAATCTCATCATTCAATCTAATTACAAAATTAGAATATGAACATGAAATCGAGACTAGGATTTATCTAGATCATGGAAATATCAATCAAATGACCATATATATTATTCTGTGTCTACATGTTTAACCATCCTCGGTTATTACATGAAATCACAAAGTCGATTGCAAGACAACAAGATTAGTCATCGAATTGCAATTCACACTTGCAATAAAAATGCTTCATTGAGTCTAAAGTGTTCAAATGTTGCGTTATTAGCTATGGTCAAATTATACATGCTAAACTTAACACACTCTAAGTAGGATTGGCGACTTATGAATTTCCATCGAGAAACTCATAAGTACTCCAACTTGATAAGCAAATCTTGGATGTCATTTCCGAAAACTCAAACCAAGAACACTTATAACTTTTATAAGCTTCTCCTAATAACCTAATTTCAACACCATCTCCCAAATAGTAGGAAAATGGTCCTTGCCCAAATTTGGCACCACCACGGATCAATGGATCTTTCATCTTAGATTCATCTTCGGTTTAGGTAAATCCTCCCTATGGCATTAGATTTAAACCATCTTCTTCTTGTGAAATCTATTACTTAAAAGCCCAACATACATGTAACTAACCTTTAATAAATCATCATTATTTCTACAAAGAAACATTCACAAGATCCATTAAGGTAAGTAACCTTAATTGAATATATTGCTTAAAAGACATGTAAATGTGCATTCTTTGAACACTCTCAACATAGTACATTATGCATTGTCACCCTTAAGCATACTCCTAGGTTCTAGATGATTCATTATCTTTTAAAATTACAACAACTTGTTTTTCTCTCATTCAACCATAGAATTCCACACATCTCGATTAAGATTATGTGAACCCGAATTAAAGCATGTTAGTTGAGTCATATTAGGCCATGAGTGATAAGACAATACAAATTTTATCTTTGCTGCACTTCATTAGGAAAATATAGGAATTCTATTTTGTCTAACATGAGAATGACTACTAGAAGATCTATTACACTAGAAATTCAGTTTGACCTAACGGTTAAATTGCTTCCAAGAGTGAAGTTGGGTTCATGGTATAACCCGTAAAAATGGTCGTGTTTAGCTTGAATTGAGCACCTCTAGTGATAGTCTCATATTCATTCTCTAATTTGATTAAATAACTCCTCCTAAATATGCCTAATGATAGTCTACATTGATAGACTTTGTATCTCATTAGGAGTGCACACTAAGCAAGTAGAAATTAGGTTTCTCCTTAGTCAATCTAGACTACTTGCATCTCACATATATGCTTTGAAGTTTTAAGATGATAACGTGCTCCCATGTAATGCAATTACATGCTTTCATGTTTATCTTAATGCTTAACATTTATTTGCTTAGCTATTGAATGCATGTCTGTTGTAAAAGCGTTTGCCTTTTTTTAGCAATTTAGATAAAATAACTCTTAGTTTATCTATATAACACATGCTCCTAAGTGATAAATGCTAACATGTTTTACATGATGATTGCATTTAAAATGATCATGTTTTGTATGCGTCATTTTACATGACTTACGTGTTAATTGTGCACCTACACTATGTTAGTTTAATGTATGCCAATTAATATTTAAATATCGTATAGTCTTACACATTAATCTTGTTGATTATTGTGTTGATGCATACTTATATAAACTTTCATGCTTATATCTACATATCTTATGCCTCTAGGTATAAATTTTCTCACACTAGAATATTTTTCTTCACGTCCGTGTCACAAATCTAAAAAGTCAAAAGAGTCGCAAAATGGTATTAAATCTCTTAGAGTCTTCACTCACACACTCCTTTGATCATCATATCTCTTTCTTTCAAATCATCCACTCTTTTGTCAAGAAAAGGTTAGATACAAATCTAACGCTCCTCCAAATAGGTTTGACAACTTAAATATTTCATCTGAAATATTCAAGTATCTTTAACTTACGATCACAAACGTTAAAGGTCATATCCGAAAATCCATATTCAAGCCTTTTAATAACATAAGTTAAAACGTTCTCATTTTCTCTTTGACAAAAACATTCTTTTCTCTTCGATGAAAACATTCTTTCTCTTCCACGAAAACATTCTTTCTCTTCGATGAAAACACTCTTTCTCTTTAACAAAAACACTCTTTGTCTTTCGATCACACCTCTTCCTTTTCACTCAACCACGCCTCTACAACCATAGAGATGGATAATCTCTTTCCCCCACTATCTCAGCTACCACCTTTAAGACAACCCTATACCTCGTTATGTGATTGTTCTATGAACATACGCAATGCTCGAGAAGAGCTACATAACTTTGTGAGTGTAGTTTATCATACGCTAACCACCATTCGTCTTGACATTGCTAAGCTTATCGCCTCTATCTTTGTTTGTTTTCTTCTTTTTTTATTTATTTCTTTCGCAGATAAAACACACCGAAGATACGTCACCATTTCCTTCGGGACAATGTCCAAAAGGAAACATCTCCATAAAAAAGGATGCGTCTGAAGATGTCAACGCCGACATTCTTTCTTTATTCCTCAAGCGCGAATCATTCAAATATCTTCGTGTAAGTCTAGGAATGATGGAACACATTCTGTATATCTTTCTCTTGTTTTCTACTAGTCTCGATTCCAGTCTATCTTCTATTCCGTGCATCGTGACAGCTTAACTACTTCATTCGAAGTACTTTAAGTATTTTTAATTAGCGAAATGCAAATAAAAATGTCACTCCTTTCACAAAATTCATCAAGCCCTAAACTCCTCTCCTGTTGGCGGTCCGGCGGCCCCCAGATCTATTCTGGCAGCACCCATCCTGGCGACAAGCCCACAATAAATATGTGAACCAAGTCGCAGCAGCAATTGAAGTACCATTTCATTTTTCCATAACCTAAACACTTCCCCACTTTTGCTACACTGGCGTCCACCATCTACATCCAAATCTTAAAGCCAATATCACTCTATAGATCAATATGTCATCCTCAATAGAACCTACCATCATAAAGCATCATTGCTTAAGTTGTTATAGTCAAGTGTCTGAATTCATAATGAAATGCATCTCATTCCCAAACACAATCCTTACTTCGTCATACTCAACAAACTCCTCACAAATCTTGTCCTCGACATCTCAGTAAACCTCTTATTCTCACCTCAAATGTCTTTTCACCTTCTAAAACGTTCCCTCCTCTTATCTCCAATAGTCTTTTTTTACTTCTGAAGTTTCCATTCTCTCACATCTAACGTTCATTTTCACTTCTAATAAGAGTCTTATCTCCTATAATATAACGTTTGCAATCTCAACGTCTAAACGGTTTCTCTCATTATATCTGTCACTATAACATTCCTCGTATAATCTCTCCCTACTATAATTATTTCATACTGAAAATAGTTTAAGTAATTTGCGAAATGCAAATGGCACTCCTAATCGCTAAACTTTCCACTTTGTCTATAAAGTGAAGAACATAAAGAAGATAATTCAATCTCAAAGTGTTCTTTATTAAGTCACCACTTCTGAGTCTCTCATTACTCTTCCACCATGAAAGAATTACCACCTCATCTCACATACCCCTGTGTATCTTTCACCATGATACCCCTACTCTTTTGTTCCTCAACATTTGTCCACCAACAAAACACCAAACAACCTTTGCATTCCCAAACATACCACCTTGTCCTTCGATAGGAGCATAATGCACATCAATTATTAGTGCAAAATGATATATCAAATCTTTCGTATCAACCTCATCGTCAACACATCCTGTCTTTATTAATCGCTCATCCTTTCTCATTTTTTGGCTATATGGAATCATTTTCATTCACATCCAAGAGCACATCGTCTCCATCCTCGTCTTATTTTTCTTTTTATCCTTTTAAAGTATATATTTTTTTGACATATTTCGCTGATGTGTTGTAGTGTAGGGTTGTGTTTTTTAATGTTTTCAAGTTTTAAATTTATATTTTGCCGACTCAACAAAAAACAACACTTTAACGGGCAGTGTACCTGATCGGTAGTAGTTTCGTGGTAAGTAGAGTGTCGATCACTAAGAGTGAGATTAAATCCTTCAATTTAATTAATATCTTGGTTGTCACAACCGGCAATTTTTGATATTTTAAATGACTATTTTACCCTTTGACTTTTTGGTTCCGACTTGACTTTTTGACTTTTGACCTTTAATTGTCACATAAAAACGATTACCGCTTAACCGACAATTATTCGAAATTTATTTAAATAATAAATCATAATTTTTATTATTATCTCCCATTTACGAATTTATTTTTCAAACTTATTTGACTTGAAAACGAGAAAATATATGTTACTCCTAAGTAGACTTATCAAAAACGACCCGTCAAAGTGAGTTATTAATTATGGGTATACTAGTGTTTGACATAAAACGACATTCCGGACAACTTTCCAGTTTTACCCGAGATACGAAACCAAGCAGAAAATGACTAAAATACCCTCGTAAAATTTTGAACTCAACGCGTACCGACACAAAAATAATTAAATTTATATTTAATTATCACTTTTTATTAAATAAAAATATTTAATAAATTATTTAATATTTTATTCAAAAGTGTTTATTTAAAAATGCGAATGTTCAAAATAAAGTTTTAATTTACGGACAAAGCTTACCCTCGACACCCAATGGTACCAAATAAATAATAATAATTTTAAATATATTTTATAAAAACATTTATAAAATACTAGTCGTGTAAATACTCATTTTTGCGGGAAAAATCATTTGGAACGCAACGACGTAATTTTCGAGTTTTTAATCGTCTGTTAACTAGCTCAAACGAGTCCCGAACCATTATTTAACGAAAATTACACTTCCGTTCCCTGTGCTAATAATTACCCGAAAGCCCCTCAACTATTATACATCTTACACTTTGTTTTTCAAACTTTCAGAATTATAAATACCAAACCCTATTAGGGTGTCATCTCATTCTTATGATAACATAGCACACACACTTCCTCCCTCCCCTCTCCTCTCTTTCCGGCGCCGCTCCAGCGAGTTTTCGGCGACTTCCGGCCGATCTCCGGCTTCAACCACCACCACGCCACCCTCCTCCACCGTGGCTACATCACCATCTCCACCACCTTCACCATCTCCTCGCCATCGCCCCACCACCATCGACCCACCTTCGCTCCACCATCGCCACCTCCACTGCCGCACGCCTAAACCACCTCGCCAACATCATCACGTCACCTTCACCACCCCACTGACGCCACCATCGTCACCTCCACCCTTCACCGCCACCACAGCCTGCAACCCCCTCGTCAGCCACCAACCGCCACCATCTCCTACCTCCAGCGGCCGCATACCAACACCACCTCCATCGTCGCCACGTCACAGCCGTCTAAACCACCACCACCGTCACCCCTCTTATTCGAGTTTGGATGGTTCTTATTTTTATAAAAACTAATAACTAATTTGTGTGGTTGTGTTGTTTAAGCATGTTTCATTTTTGTTTAAGTTAGCTTTCTTTTTGGTTCTTGTGTTTCGGTTGATATACACACCCAAATAGGGTGTACGGTGTTTGTTTATGCGTTTAAATTGCCCAAACGGGGCGTTTGGAACTGCGTTTTTACTGTAGCAGCAAGGGTGTTTGGTTCTGGGTTTAACAACCTAGCAAGGGTGTTTGGTTTTGGGGTTAACAGCTCCAACGGGAGCGTTTAGTTTTAGTTTAACCACCTTAAAGGGTGCGTTTGGGACAGCAGCCCCAGTAAGGGGTGTGTTTGGTTTTATTTATTTTTGTTTCTCTTCCGATCTTGTCTAGATATATATATATATATATATATATATATTGACACGCGCGTATTTTGCAACATGGTTTGATTAAAAGGAGAAAATGTTAAATTTTGTAAATATGGGAAATGTTGTATAAACGAATAGGTCATGCCGAAATTTATAAAAATTTCAGTACTTAGAAGTTTTCACTAAAATTTCTATTATTTTAGAAAACCGATAAAAGAACGAGATATAGTATTAATATTATTAATTTGTAATGATACAATAAACCGGTAAATAAACGAAAGCTTCACTTTATACAAACGAGATATTGTATTAATATAATTAATTTGTAATTGAGCTTGGATCACTTGAAAATAAAGCTTTATGATTAAATGATCAAAGGATTTAAAGAGGGTGTGTGGGTTGTTTTGAGCAGAAAGAATAAGTGCAAAAGGTGAGAAAATAGTGGGGAAAAGTCCAGTATTTATAAGACAAATTGGAGGAGCGTCAGTCTATGGGCGGTCCCCTTAACATTAGGGGAATTTTCTAGAACATTTCTAGCCGTTCTAGGTTCGAAAATTTGAATTTCAAAATATTTATTTTGAATAAAACATTTCTTTTAATTGTAGAAAATATTTTGTAATGTTTATAAAAATGTCTACAAGATTTTATAAAATTATAAAGGTGAATAAAAATTTCCTTTGATCATAAAATGCATTAAGCATTTTTTTATTCATACCTTTAAGTGATTAAATTATCGAAATGAAAATTAACTACTAATTACTTGTTTACGTTTAATTTTCATTTAACGCTTTTATATTTTGTGTTTTTCAAAAAACTGTAAGGATGTGAAAATTATTAATATGTTTTTAGGACATTATTTCTATCGACAATATACCACCTTTTTGATGTTTACAAAATTTAAACTCATTAAATGTTGAATTATTTTTTTTAAACAAGTATTTTATGTGGTTTATGTCATTTCTCCCCTTTTTGTAATAATCAAATAGCCTCGTCAGTGAATTGAAAGTTATAAACGACAGATCAAATATCACCATTGATGTGTGATCCCCTTAGTTCATCAGAGGGACACCAGGAATAGAGCTTTGGTTCTTGGCTACAAAACGAGTTAGGAGAAGAATATATGTCTAAATGTAGCAACGGAAGAAAAATATGCATACAAACATACATGTGCATTCATTAAAATTAAAATAGTGTGTGATAACATCATGAATACAAAAGAAAATAACAATGGATAACAATAAATGTGTTTTAAACATACAAAATAGTCCTTAACTAGTAAAGCTCTCATTGATTGCTTTGCAAAAATGGTAGATGGCAATTATTTGAGAGACTAAACATAGAGTATGTTTAGTTTGGGGAGGATGGTGGAGGTGGTGGGATGATGATTGGTGGTTGTGAGAGCATATGTTCAATATATGAAAACATATATTGAAGATGAATAAGTGTAGTCAATTGAAGATGAATAAGTGTCTTTGGTTGATGGTGTTTTGGAGGGTGCATTAGGAGCACTAGGTGATGAAATTTGAAGTTTGGGTGATGGAGTTTTTGTGTCATCTTGGGTTAAATCCACAAACAATTGTTTTGGTGGAATGATGTTGATTTTTGGTCTCTTGGAGACTTTGGAAATAGAGGCTCTAGTGGAGGCCATGGAGGTTTATGATGGTTGATGATGAATGAGGGAGATGGTGAATTGGTGATATGCATTTGGAGGGAATTTATTGGAAGAGATTTGTTTGAAAATGAAATGAATTTGAATAAGTTTAGGGTATTCCAAATATTGTTTGAGCATTCTGGGCAAATATAGCTAATACTAGGTAAAAGAGGGCAAAAAGCAGAAAAAATACTGTTTTACCCGTGAAATGCTATGGGCGGTTCCCTTAAATAGGGGGCGGTCCCCTTAAAGATAAGGGGGCCGCCCGTTTGTATTAAGGGGGAGCACTTGCTGAAAATCATTTTTGACAGAATTTTTTTTTTCTCAGAATTTTCATGAGAGTGTTTCTGTTTTGGTGGTTTATTTGCAGCAAGTCCTATTGAGTTTTATAAACACTTCTAATAACATGTCATAAACACATTAAAGCATGGAACCAACAATAAACTTAAATTAGGAGATTTAAACTAAAACAATCAAAATGATTCTTAACATTACAAAGAAAGCAAGGCATCTAAAAATAATAAACATTCATGTATTTAACGAGATAGATAGGATAATCATCACTTAAGAAAAATTAGTGAAAACACTAATAATGTAAAAATATTGTCGTTAAAATACAATTAGCTAAACAAGTATAATTTGTCTCACATTGTCTTCACTTTTTCTTCTTGCACAAAACCATTTTTAAATGCCTTTCCAAAATGACTTGATATCCTCCACGACAATCTCATCGTTGCATTTGTTGCGTTTGGTTGAGCAAATGGTGGTTGTCGTTGCATGGAGAGTTTCATAAGTTTGGTGGCGAAGAGGAAAGGTATTTCATAGTTTTGGAAATTGAGTAGTTGAGGAGTGTTAAGATAGGTGTTAGGAGATGGAAGTGCGTTGCTCGAGAAGAGTTTTCGAATTGTCATCATCATCGTGTTGATGTGATGTATTGCATTGATGTGAGAGGATGAAGAAGAGACGGTAGTTATTAGAGGTGTGCTTTGCACAACGATCACTTGGTGGTTATCGAGGTGTTTTAGAGCAAGAGGACGCATGGACCAAATAGTTTTTTTCGTAAATAACCTTTCGGATCCAAAAATTATAGATGCTTTTGTCGAGATGAGGATTATGTTCCATTGAGTGTCGATTTAAAGACGAGTAAAGAACTTGCCATATGGAGATTTGCGTTGGAAGTAGCTCTAGCACATTCGATTCTTTTGATAAAGATAGTAAGCAAGCATTGTATTGTTCTTCGGCAAAAACATCAATATAACATGTTAGCAGATCAAGCGGGGAGGATGGTACGATGTCCTCCTTGTATACGAACACTTCTCTCGAATGGGTTCTCCCTTTGCTTCATGTCGTGGCTTGCTTCTTTAGTAGAGGATTTGACTTGGGGTTAGATGTGACGGTTTGACTCTTAATGGTCTCGGTCTTCTACCATGACACGTCTCCATTCAAGAAGTCGACGATGAAATATGGTCCCTCGGTTTCTTGAGATACTCAAGAGATGCATGGTCTACTCGTTGGTGAAGACGGCTTAACCGTTGTAAGGAATTTTGCAGGGATTTGGACCGAATTGAGCAAGAGTGTGAGTTATGCTTTTCTTGTTGAATCATAAATGAGATGAAAAAAACAAGATAGCATATAGTCGGTTTGAATCGTGACTTGAATATGATGTCTAAAACTAAATCTTGGACAATCGGTTCGTGATTTGAAATCAGACATTCTAGCGAATGTTTGTGAAGAGACGCTCGATGTTGTTGGATTTGTAGTAGGCTTGATCAAACAACTAGGAACTTAGGGATTGTTGCAGTTTTCAATGGATTTGTAGAATTTGGCAATGGTAGGGGAGATGCCGGGGATTTTGGATACTTTTGGGATGTAGGATTTAGTAAGGGATATATCAGTGGTAGTGGCTTTCAGCATTTTTGTCACCTAAGCAAGTTATAAACGACAAAAAAATAAGTAAAATGAAAGTTATCCATATGTTCCTTAATTTATTTTTGACCTAATCTAGGATGTCGAAGAATATATATTAGTTATATATTTCAATATCAAGACAATAACCCAAACACTCCCTTATCAATACAAAATTTGTCTAAGCTTGTCGAAAATTATGTATTAAGTGTATATTTTGTTTGTTTTGACTAGAAACCATGTTTTATAGCATTAAGCCAAACGCCCCTTTATTTTATGTTATTTATAAAATATATCAAGATATATATGAATTATATATCTTGATGGCTTATACAAGTTTGTTAAGTGTTTATACACGTGACAAAACTATAGTGATGGTCATTTCGACTCTAAAAATTGTTCCTAAGAAATGAACCAAACACCCCTTTATTTTTTATAACATATTATCTATTGATTCGAAAAGTATATATTTAGGAATGTACGTTTTGATGGGCAATGTATAATTGTTTTAACGTGTTTTTGGCATGAATCAACAATGTATAAACTTTGTTTTAAAAAAAATGAAAAATATGTATATATGTTTATAAAAGTTTCGAACCAAGAAAAATTTTGTGACTCAATTCTAATGAATGTATTGAATTCTTATGACTACGGGAATCATTGTAGTTATGGATTTCCTAGCTCAAAATAAAAAGTATGAAAATAATGAAGAACACCCAATTTTGATTGTGAGCAAAATTGAATGAAATCAAATGAAAAGAATGATGGAAAACTTACAATAGATGTTGTTGATTGATTTGTTAGTGATTTCCCCTTGCGAATTTTGGTTAATTGGATGATTTGAAGTTTTGATTTTGAAGGTTTTGGTGAGGGTGGTTCGTTCTCAGCAGGTGGAGGAAGAAGAAGAAAAAAAATTGATGTTTGGGTATATATTTTCGACTGAAAGGGGGTGTTTGTTTTTCCAGATAGGCGGTCCCCTTAAATAATTAAGGGGGCCGCCCCTTTTATACGGCCGGTCCCCTTAAAATTAAGGGGGCCGCCACCTGAAAAACATATTTTTGATTTTTGGCCAGTTTTGTGAGAAGTATAAATATCAAAATACGTCGGGATACACTAGTAATATTATTTAATATAATCTAGTAATCGATCGAGAAAGAATACTCAACACTTTTAATTAACTTTTCGTTAAAAAAAACTTTAATTACTTCGGATGAAATAATCAAGTTGTCAAGCCGAAAGAAGGATTAACGAGGATTAAGTGACTTTTTCAATTAACTTCTTGTTAATTGAGAAAGTTAATTATCTTGGATGAAATAATTAAATGTCACGATTTGGAGTATATCCAAGACGGTAAATGAATTTTTGTAAATGATTGAGATGATATCGATAGACGTAGTATATTGTAGACGTGAGACGGATGTCGTAGACGTAGAGAGTTTGTTTCATCCATAGTGTTTTGATATCATGCCTTTCCGGCGTAAGATGTAAGACTAATCCTACTTCCATGTTAATAATTACCCACTAACTCATTTTTCTTCATCTACATGAGTTTGCTACTAGTGGACATAGAAGATTTCCATTTTTGTGATGGTACATGGATAATCCATGTGAAGAAATTGTTCCTAATGAACAAATTCTATAAAAACTAGAAATCCAACAAATGGCATTTCTAATGACTATCATATTTCCTAACTGTCACTAATACTAAGTATATCATATACCAATCAATAATTTACTTAATTAGAGAGTGAGACATACCTTAACCTTCAAGAGAAATTTCTTTGAAATCTTCAAGGTAGCAAGCTTTGAGGATTTATGGAAATCCTATGTGAGTTCTTCAATTTGATTGACGAATGCCAAATGATGTTTGTAGATGATTGACCTCGGAAGATGTGATGATTTAGCCATTTGGTCCCCATCGTTGCATGGGTCCGAAGTTATTGTTTCCGAACATGTTTCGCATTTGATTTGGACACATGCACGGTGACCATCCTCCACATTGAGTAAAGTTTGGTTGATGTGGATGATTCCACATTGTGTGATTAGTGTTAGGGTAATTTGGTCTACCTTGGTCCCTCCTAGGTTGAGGTGTTTTGGAACGAGGATGAGAGTTTTCCTTTCTTCTTGGAGGAGGTGTTTTAGACCTTATTGAGGGTTTAGTAAATCCGACTCCGGGTTTTAAGGAAGGTTTGTAAAAACTTTTTACCTCATCATCACTTGCAATAGGAATTTTAGTATTGTTTATAAGCATAAACTTTGGTTTTGAGTTTGGGTTTAATTCTATTAATTTTTCTTTTGACTCGACTTCTTGAGCACTTACAAAATTTACTTGTTTGGTTACACTAGGTGACCCTTTGGTAAAATTAAATCCCAAACCGGATTTATCTCCGGAAGGTTTTTGAGAACTTATTATTTTCTTAAGTGAGTGACTACTATCATTAAATTGATTTAGCCTAGATATTTCTTTTCTAAGCTTCTCATTTTCAAACCTAAGATCTTGACATAATTTACATTCTTCATTTACTTCCTTACCTTTTTCTAATCTAGATAATTTATTTTTTAACTCTAGTACTTCGTTTTCTAGTTTTATTTTATCGTGTTTTAAAGTTTTATTTTTAGCCATGACTTTTAGTCCTATTTTGCATAGTCTACTATATTCACTATCTAAGTCATTTTCATCTATTGATGATTGGTCATCACTAAAGTATTCGGTTTCGGAAAGTACCTCATTAGAATCTTTAGCCATAAGACATTTTTCGTCCTTTGTCTTCTCCTCTTCATCATCGTCGCTATCACTCCAAGATCCTCCAACGAACGCCTTTTGATTTTGATATTTTAATTGTTTCGGACATTCTCCGATGAGATGATTTGGATCTCCACACTTGAAACATTTTCTTTCGCTTTTCCCATTTTTGTCATCTTTATTTCTTTGGAATGATTTTCTTTCTTCATATGGTTGTCTTACGAATCGTCCTTGTCTTTTGAAGAATTTCTTGAAGTTTCTTACGGCCATGGCGTATTCTTCATCTTCACTATCGGAGGTTGAACTATCTTCATCACTAGATTCCTTTCTAGCTTTCAAGGCAATAGATCTACTTTGTTCTCTTTTGCTTTTGACGGTTTCAAGTATTTCTTGATTACTTTTTCATAGGGACTTTTAAATTTCCAAATAAGTTTCGTCAAGTGGAAAGAGTTGTTAAGATTCTTTGATCTTCATTGAGTTGACTTTTTGCTCGCCATTTAGGATGCAATGCCCTAAGAAATTTCCTAACACAATTCTTGCTAGAAAAACCTTCATCAAGTGCTTTTAGACTAGTAATAATAATGTTAAATTTAGCAAAAGCATTATCTATTGATTCCTCTTCCGGAATCATGAATTGTTCATATTGTTGAACAAGAAGATCTATTTTATTTGCTTTGACTTGATTATTACCTTGATGAGTGATTAACAAAGTTTCTATATTTACTCTTTGCGGTTTGACACATAAAAATTCTTTCATATTCTTTACGTGGTAAAGCATTATATATTACCATTTTGGCTTCATTATTTTTAGCAAGTTTCTTTTTAAGATCATCATTTTGTTTATGAAAAGATACAACTTCATCCTTTTTAGTTTCAGGATTAAATTGAATAGGAGGAAAATCACCATCAGTAATAACATGCCAAAGATCTAGATCTTTTGACTTCACATAAGTTTCGAATATATTTTTCCAATAAATAAATCCATCACTTTCAAATAGTGGTGGTCTTTGCATAGATTGCCCTTCTAAATATTTTTCTGATTCCATAGATCGATTCAAGTTTTAAAATATAATTTATTTTAAAAATCTTGTTTGACGTGGCTTTTTAATTTAAGGTTTATGTTTGTTTGTAAAACTTAGATTCAACTTTTTTTGAATTCAATGTGTGCACAATTATGAAACACTTATAATATATTATGAATATGATCAAAGTTAGAAAGAGCATAAGAGTAGAACAATCAAACCTCAACATGAGGTTTTATTGTGGTCGGGTAACGATGAACATGCTTCGTAATACTCCACTCCCCTGCCGCACCTAACTCGAGAGTTTTCTTCACTATGTCAACAAACTCTCTTATGGCGGAGAAAACCGTACACAACGTTGCTTACACCGATTTACGACACAAAGCTAAATGTTGAGTTCTAATCTTAGCTAGAACCAATCTATCACAACACAACTTCACAACTTTATCACAACTTCACAACTTCTTCACGACTTCTTCATGACTTCACAACTTCTTCACTACTTCTTCACATAACTACAATTATCACAACTATCTAACTATACTTACAAAGATCACCAAGATCTAACTACTACACACAAATACAAGATATACAATTGATTTACAAATATGTGATATGGATGCAACAAGATTGCAATATACACTTGAGGTGTAATACTTCTTCACTTGATGATGGAAGTATTCTTCTCTTGCACCTAAGGAATTGAGCTTGGATCACTTGGAAACAAAGCTTTATGATTAAATGATCAAGGGATTTAAAGAGGGTGTGTGGGTTGTTTTGAGCAGAAAGAATGAGTGCAAAAGGTGAGAAAATAGTGGGGAAAAGTCCAGTATTTATAGGACAAACAAGAGGAGCGTCAGTCTATGGGCGGTCCCCTTAAATAGGGGGCGGTCCCCTTAAAATTAAAGGGGCCGCCGGTGTATTTAAGGGGGCCTCCCTAGGCTAGAGGCTCCCCAGTTTGTCTTTTGTGTAGGGGAATTTTCTGGAACATTTCTAGCCGTTCTAGGTCCGAAAATTTGAATTTCAAAATGTTTATTTTGAATAAAACATTTCTTTTAATTGTAGAAAATGTTTTGTAATGTTTATAAAAATGTCTACAACATTTTATAAAATTATAAGGGTGAATAAAAATTTCCTTTGATCATAAAATGCATTAAGCATTTGTTTATTCATACCTTTAAGTGATTAAATTATCGAAATGAAAATTAACTACTAATTACTTGTTTACGTTTAATTTTACATTGAACGTTTTTATATTTTGTGATTATCAAAACGTAAAGATGTGAAAAATATTAATAATGTTTTTAGGCATTATTTCTATCAACAAACTTTTATTAATTAAATTGGTGATTTCCGAACACGTGTCAAATTATTTTGCTCCAATTATTTTCTCACGTTTCTTATATAATACTTGTAAAGTATTATATACTAAGACTTATTCTTTTGGTTGTTTGTCTTTATTATATAATTCACCATATGAGTTATATAATTGTTCATTTTTTCATATGTAATATATACGGAATATGTTACATACTTTGCGTTTGCTTTTTGATTTATTTTATTTAACCAACCACCAAACTCATACAACTTGAAACCTCAATCCTTTATCAACGTGTCGCGTTGATGTACTCATCCATCGAAAAACCCCAATTCATCATCCTAAGCTAGTGAGACTTAGCCGTTAAGTTAAGCTGCATCTTCTGGTCGAGCTGTTTCATTTTTCGTTTGTGATGTGCTTATTATTTACTTTTTTGCCGATTTCTCTGCAACATCAAGGTGAGTTCATAGCCCCACTCTTTTAATAGTTTTGAATAAATGTTTTATAACTTGGGGTGAGAAGCATTGCTTGTTTTTAAAATTGGACGCAAGTACTATACGTGAGATATCCCTATTTACCTATTGCCTAAGTAGCGTTTAGATCACTATTGCCCGAACTATCATGAACTGTCAATTTCTTGATCGGAGGACCGGTTGAGGGAGCGTGAGTGAATAAATAGATCTATTGGGACTAATTATCCCAATCCGGGTAAGTATCACTCACTACCCACGGGGCTCCCAATAAACGGATATATGTCATGTCGAAACTGGTTAGGTAGTCTTTGGTCGGACACCTGTAAGGGAGAGCAATTACTTGGCATGTTATATGCTACTTTCGTTATTAGCTTCGATGTCATGAGCTAAGTGCAACGTAAATACCCTTTTATGTGAAGTTGTATATGTTATAACTGTCGCATACGTTTTGAAGTCTTGTGGTCCATACTACTTTGGTTGGACGTTTTCGATTACTAAATACTTTTTATGAATCTGCGAGTAAGGCAGTATTCACTTAACCCGTTTTGATTTTCCGTAAATGTTTTACTTAAGCCTATGAATTCACCAACTTTATGTTGACCGTTTTTAGCATGTTTTTCTCAAGTGATTAGCTTTGGACTTCTTGACGTGCTATGTGGAGTCTACGTGCAATATGATACCATTATCAAGATTTTATTCCTCATTCATACTCGTTGACTTTTCAAAACTTAATTATGCTTCCACTACATTTTACTTAAGCTTCCGCAAATGTTTAACTTCTTTTGAATCTTGTAAAAGTTATCTATTTTTAAACAATGCAACGAGTTATGATTTTCAAAACGTCCATTAGTGGTCGTTCTCTCGTGCCTTGTGTTCGAAATATGATGACGTCACACTCTCGGACACGTATTCCGTTCAGGCCTCGTTTGGGGGTGTGACAGATTGGTATCAGAGCCAATATTATAGAAACCCAGGTAGAATATCTAGGTAGATATCTAGGTCTGGTTTATAACCAGTATGTGATCCTTACCTGCTTTTATATGTGCATTATACGTGATTTTGCTATGGCGGATATGTGAGTATCATCTTGCTTTGAGCTTGCGTTTGTCCTATGGTTATCTTCTCTTTGCGGTTAACTATTCTCTGCGATTATCTTTTCTCTGCGATTATCTTTCTCTGTGATTATCTTTTCTCTGCTGTTATCTTTTCTCTGTGGTTATCTTTTCTTTACGGGTATCTTTTCTCCGTGGTTTACTTTTGCCTTATGTATATTTCCTTATATACTTATATGGAAGTGGTCTATATATATATATAGATATATTTAAACCTTTCTAAGACATTGTGGATGACACAATGGCCTCTAAAATTTGTCTAAGACATTGTGAGCGATGCAATGGTCTCGAACTTATTTTTCATAACTTTATTCAATATCGTGTTACGCGAAACCCGTCACAGTTTTGTTTACGTAGAATTATGTATGAATCTAAGTATTACAAGTCTTGTATGGGCGGGACTTGTAACAGGAGGTTTGATATGATAATTGCTATGTAACTCGTTCATAAAGATCTTTATCTTATTTACTTTAACCGTATGCTCATCGACTATTTTGAACTCTCTGTTGATCTCCCCTGATTGCTTTACTCCTCGTCTCTGAAGACGAGTTTTAAACACTCGTCCCATACTCATTAGAGTGCCTGCATCGTCACATTATCCACCACCTTGAAGATTTTGTGAGTACGCGTATTGCATCGGAAATTATTAAGTAGGATGATTTATAATTTCTTTATTTGAAAGGATTGGGACGCCTCTTCATTTAAATAAATAAATTATAAATCACCGAACCATAAGTTTATCAATTCATTATTTACATAAATTGGGACGCTTCTTTATGCAAATAATAAATTATAAATGAATGGGCTTAATGGTATCCAATATGAGACGAGTATGAACTCTAACCCGACAATCACCGTAATCCGTTAAAAAGATCTAGAAACACAATCGCGTCTTACCACTCAGCAGAATCTTAAGGCCTCGCTTGGAACTACCTTATCTCATTATTAAGTTATTACTTTTACCATTACAAATCCTTACGATCATGAACTATTTGTGGAGCTAACCGACTTGTGCACTCTTGAGCTAATGAATTTGATTCATCCTGGAACTAACGACTGCGTGCAATATTCCACCACCTATCGTATAAGCTTTCTGGAGAGCTCCCCTCATTCGTTGACCTTTATTCTGGGGATGTTATTTCTCGAAATGTCCTCACTCTCCGCATTCCGTCATCGTTTGTTATAGGTATTGTCGCTATGTATTCTTATACTATTACTTTTGATTCGCGACTCCATATGTTTGTGCTATGATTTTCAAATGATTAAAATAAATAATTATTTTAATGAAGATTTTTGATGATTTCGGATATATATTTGTTCTTGTTGAGAGTATGTGAGATGTGTGAGTTGCAACAAAGATGGCGATGAGGTTAGGCTAGTATTATAGTGGATTTGGTTGATTATTTTTGAAGTAAAAGAATTTTTGGATAATTTGAAAAAAATGGCGGTGTTATGGTCAAGTAATTGGTCAAGTCCATAGTTGATTTAGAAAAATATAGTTGCTGGTCTGAATTTTAAATAAGGGTAAACGGATGTTTAAAAATGGTTCAAAAGGTTTATTAAGTGCCGAAAGTCTTTGAAAATATTTGTGGAACTTCTTAATATTAAAACGAAGGTTTAGGGATTTTCTGAAAGTGATAAGTCGTTGCCGTTGGTCGTTTCTAAATATAGCAAGTTTTTATATACATATTTAGCAAGCTAAGGATTTTGGGTAGACGATAGGGTTTCACTAGTTCCTTTTTGGAAATATGGAAACGATTAAATTAGGGGATACTATTAACGTCCCGAAACTAAAAACTTTCCTAAAATGGAAACTTTCTATAAATAGTAACTTTTCGTAAGAACGTCGTAACATCTCCATAAACTTAATAAGTTCGTAAAAACACATTTTTGTTGACTAAACTAAACCACAAACATATATATATATATATATATATATATATA